>JBAMIH010000119.1:0-30000 GCA_038501795.1 Pseudopleuronectes americanus
GGAGACATGAAACACGAGAGAAATTCAATAACGACAGGCGAACTCACCCCAACCAAACAACGAAAACCCTCAGAATATCTAACCCCCCCCACAGATTTCCCCTCGATTGCAACGGATATCTACAGGTAAAACTCACAAATCCCAATATACTTGTCTCCGGAACTCTGCGGCTGTCACTGAACATGATAGAGTAACTCGAGTGGGGATGGTTATCTCGAGGTGTGGGGTAGGTCGCTAGCTTGACCTGTTGCATTTGATGAAATATTGACATAGAGCCCCCCCCGTAACCTTCTCCCATTTTCCCCCAGCGATCATATTGATTACATATTCCCTGCCACCCCTGACCACTCACAGATCTTATGGAATAGGGCGCAGCATATTCTGCCAGGCCTCTGCCTGAATCCACACCTAGCATGCCAGATCTTCCCCGACTAAGCCAACTACGCACGCGCATCCTTGAACTTGATACAGCCCGACTGTTGTGTTGTTGAGTGTGTTGTGTTGAGTTGTGGTGTGTCGTGGTTACTGCCGCCCCATCAGACCCGTGGCGTCCCCCTCGCTACCTATACCTTACATCGGCCCCAGCCGCCTCAACCCAAACCCGCCTGTCATTTCTCCACCGCATGAATCTAAACATGGAAGTAAACGGTCTATTATCAGATCGTTTCGTCGTCACCAATCTGAGCACCTATTGCGCATCTGACCTAATCCCCCCCCACCCAGCCTACGACTCCTACACTCGTCTCTCTCCCAGGAACCGGCGGGCGTCACCCATTAACTCCCTGATAGGGTCCGCCCTTATCACCCAACGCTGTCAGATCACGTTAAACGCCTCCCCTACGCCAACACTATCAGGAGCCAGACACTGGCCAATTTGGGCGTTCAGCTCTGGAACCACACCGCCAGGGTAGAATCCCGCAATTTCCTGGATCAATCAGCAGCTGCAACTCATAAACCATATATTTCGCCCGTCGAAGATCATCCCAGACGGCCACTATAACTCGAGTGCCTATCAAAGTCACATCGCCACACCCTACTACCAATCTATCCACAGCTCTCCCTATATGTGACCCACGTCGAACGGCCACATACGGCTTCTCATCCTTCTCTCCAATTCATCACTGCTGCCTTTGCAGGCACCCAGCAGGGCGGACTCCTGTGAACACCAACCCTCGACCCGGCTGGAAGCCGTCACAGCTGCAATCTCCCCGTCGAGCCTCCGATCGGGCCGCGACCGTCTCTCAACTCCAGACGCATTGGCTAAAATCAAACAACACAACACACAAGAAAAAATCAAAAAGAAATCAAAAACATCAAAACATCACAACAGTACCAGATCAATCAATCGCAACAAGACACAAACCCACAATCAACCGCACAAAAACAAAAAATCAAAGCACAAAAATACAACAGACACATCAATCACAACAAATTTCAACAACAAAACAACAACAAATCACAATCATACATCAATTCACCAAACAATTCACACCATCATCACAACACGACACAAACACCACTCAATCAAAATACATCAAAACACCGAACCAACAGATCAAAACAAAACATCGAAACAAACACACATCACAATCATCAAAACACAACAAACACACACACCACTCATCATCAACACAAAAACATATCACCACACAAAACAAACAAAAACAAAAACAACAAAAACAAAAACAAAAACAACAAACAAAAACAAAAAACAACAAAACAAAAAAACAACAACAAAAAACACAAACAAACAAAAACAAAAAACACAAACAAAAAAACAAACAAAAACAAAACAAAAAACAAACACAAACAAAACAAAAACAACAAAAACAACAAAAAACAAACAAACAAAAACACAAAAAAAAACAACAAAAAAAACAAACAAAAAACAAAAAACAAACAAAACAAAAACAAAAAAAACAAACAAAAACAACAAACAAAAAAACAAAAACAAAAACAACACAAACAAACAAAAAACAAACAAAAACAAAACAATCAAAACAAAAAACACAAAACAACAAACAAAAAAAAACAAACAAACAAAAAACAACAAAAAAAAACAAACAAACAACAAAAAACAAACAAAAAACAACAAAACAACAAAACAAAACACAAATCAAAACAAAAAACACAAAAAAAACAAAAACAAACAAAACAAACAAAAACAAACACAAAAAACAACAACAAAACAAAAAACAACAAAAACAAAAAACAAAACAAACAACACAAAAAACAAACAAAAACAAACAAACAAAACAAAAAACAACAAAACAACAAAAACACAAACAAACAAACAAACAAAAACACAAACAACAAAAACAAAACAACAAAAAACAAAAACACAACAAAACAAAACAAAACAAAAACAACAAAAAAAACAAAACAACAAACAACAAAAAACAAAACAAAAAAACACAACAAACAAAACAACAAAAAACAACAAAAAAAAACACAAAAAACAAACAAAACAAACAAACAAAAACACAAAAAAAAACAAAAAACAAAAACAAAAAACACAAAACAAAAAACAAAAACAAACAACAAACAAAAAACAAAAACACAAACAACAAACAAAAAACAAAAACAAAACAACAAAAACAAAACAAAACAACAAAAAACAAAACAAACAAAAACAACAAAAAAAACAAAAACAAAACAACAAAACAAAACAAAACAAACAAAACAAACAAACAACAAACAAAAAACAAAAAAACAAAAAACAAACAACACAAAAACAAAAAAACAAAACAACAAAAACAACAAAAAACAACAAAACAAAACAAAAAAAACAACAAAACAACAAACAAACAAAAACACAAAAAAACAAAACAAAAAAAACAAACAACAAAAACAAAAAACAAAACAAACAACACAAAAAAAAACAACAAAAACAAAAACAACAAAACAAAAACAAAAAACACAAAAAACAACAAAACAAAACAACAAAACAAACAAACAAAAACAAACAAAAACAACAAAACAAAAACAACAAACAAAACAAAAAACAACAAAACACACACAACAAACACAACACCAACAAAAACAAACAATCAAAATCAACACAATACAATCAAATCAAACACACACACAACCAAATCAACGACTCACACAAATCTACAAAAACACACACACAAACATCACACAATACGAACCAAACAACTCACACACCACAACAACACAACAACATCAACAACATACAGCACTCACATCACAACACAATCAACACACACATCATATCACAACAACATCAATAACAACACAACACAAAACTCAATCAAACAACAGCACAATCAAAATCACACAACAACAACATCAAACAATCAGACCATCACATCAACAACAACAACACACATCAACAACACCATCACAAATCAACACACACAACAGAAATCAACAAACACATCACACATCACAAAATCAACCAACAACACGACACACACAAATACACAACAAAAGCACATCAACAACAAACACAAACCCAAATCAAGCAAAAAAACACACACAACGAACCAATCCAACAACACACACAATCACAAACAAATCAACATCAACTACCATCATCAACACACCACAACAAAACACACACAAAACAACAACATTACACACACACACACAAACTAACACCCACACATCACACACAACAGCACACACAACACCAACACAAAACAAATCAACAACGCACACAACAATCACACAAATGCAACACACACACAACAACACCAGATCACACAACATCACACATCAAGCACACCAAACACAAAGAAATCACACCACACATCACAAACAACTCACATCCACACACAGACACACAACCCACAACGACAGCACAAATCAAACAATTCACACAACAACAGACACACACAACACAACAACACAACACAGCACATCACCACACAACAACAAACACCAAAACAACACACACACACATCAAGCACACAACAAACCAATCAAACAACAAACAAACAATCACAGCCACAACACAACATCACAACACACATCAACGACACACAACACATACACACAAACACACAACAACACACACACAAACACACATCAAACCAAACATCACAACACAAAAATCAATCAACACAAACATCACAAACACATCAAAACACAATCAAAATCACACAAACACAAAACAAATCAAAAACATCAAACACACACACACAACACAACAAACAAACACAATCAACAACACAACACATCAAAACAACAAAAACCACACACACATCAACAACAACATCACAACACAAACAAAAAACAAACAAAACAAACAACAAAACACAACAACACAACAAAAACAAAAAACAAACAAAAAACAACAAAACAACAACAACAAAAACACAACAAACAAAAAACAAAACAACACAAACAACAAACAACAAAAAAACAACACAAACAAACACAAACAACACAAACACAAAAAAACAAAACACAACAAAACAACACAAAACAAACAACAAAAAAACAACAACAAACAACAAAACAAACACAAACAAAACAACAAAACAAACAACAACAAACAAAAACAAACACAAAACAAACAAACAAAACAAAACAACACAAACAACAACAAAACACAAAAAAACAAACAAACAACAACACAAAAAACAAAACAACACAAAACACAAAACAACAAAAAACAACAAACAAACAAAACAAAACACAACAAAACAAACAAACAAACACAAACAACAAACAAAAACAACAAACAAAAAACACAACAAAACACAACAAAACAAACAACAAAAACAAAAACAAACAAACACAAAAACAACAAAACACAAAACAAACAACAAAAACAAAACAAAACAAAAAACACAAAACAACAAAAAACAACAAAAACACAAAACAAACAAAACAACACAACAAAACAAACAAACAAACAAAACACAACAAAACAACAAAAACACAAACACAACACAAACAACAACAAAAAACACAAAACAACAAACAAACAAAACAACAACAAACAAACAAACAACAAAACAACAAAAAACACAAACACAACAAAACAACACAAAACACAAACAACAACACAACAAACAAAAAACAAACAACAAACAAACACACAACAAAAAACAACAAACAAAACAAACACACAAAACACAAACAAAACAACAAACAAAAACACAAACAAAACAACAAAACAAAACAAACAACAAAAAACAACACAAAAAACAACAAAAACACAAAACAAAACAACACAAAACAACAAACAACAAACACAACAAAAACAAACAACAAACAAAACAACACACAACAAAAACACAAAACAAACAAACAAAACAACAAACAAAAAACACACAACAACAACAAAAACAAACACAAACAAAACAAACAACAAAACACAACAAACAAACACAAACAACAAAACAAAACAAAAACAACACAACAAAATCAAAAACACAAACACACAAAAACAACAAAACACAACAACACAAACAAAAACAAACACAACAAAACAACAAAAACACAAACAACAAACACAACAAACAACAAAAACAAACAAAAACAAACACAACAACAAAACAACAAACAACAAAACAAACAAAACACAAACAAAACAACAAACAACAAAACAAACAAAAACACAAAAACAACACAAACAAACAAAACAAACAACACAAAACAAAAAAAAACACAAAACAAAACAACAAACAACAAAAAACACAAACAAACACAACAACAAAACACAAACAACACAAACAAACAACAAAAAACACAAAAAACAAAACACAACAACACAAAACACAAACACAAACAACAAAACACAACAAAAAACAACACAAACAACAAAACACAACAAAACACAAAACAACAAACAAACAAACACACAACAAAACAAAACAACAAACAACACAAAACAAAAACAAACACAAACAACAAAACAACAACAAACAAAACAAACAAAACACAAACAACAACACAACAAACAAAACAACACAACAAAAACAAAAACAAACACAAAAACAAACACAACAAACAACAAACAAAAACAACAACAAAACACAACAAACAAACAACAACACAAAACAACAAAACAACACAAACAAAACAACAAAAACAAACAACACAACAAAACAAAAACAAACAACAAAACAAAACACACACAACAACAAAAACAAAACAACAAAACAAAACAAACACAAACAACAAACACAACACAAAACAAAACACACAAAACACAAACAACAACAAACACAAACACAAAACAAACAACAAACAAAAACACAAAACAAAACAACAAACACAACAAAAACAAAACAAAACACACAAAAAACAACAACAAAAAACAAACAACAAACAACACAACAAACAAACAACAAAACAACACAAAACACAAACAAAACAAACAACAAAACACAAACAAACAACACAAACAAAACAACAAAACACAACAACACAAAACAACACAAACAAAAACACAACACAAAAAAAACAAACAACAAACAACACAAACACAACAAACAAAACAAACAAACAAAAACAAAACAACAAACAAACAACACAAAACAACACAAACACAAACACAAAAACAAACAAACAAAAACAACAAACAAAACAAACAACAAACAAAAAAAACAACACACAAAAACACAAACAACACAAACAACAACAAACACAAAACAAACAAACAAAAACAAAACACAAACAAAAACAAACAACAAAACAAACAAACACACAAAAACACAAACACAAAACAAAAAAACACAACAACACAACAACAAACAACAAAAAACACAACAAACAAAAACACAAACAACAAAAACAACAAAACAAACACAAACAAACAACACAACAAACAACAAAACACAAACAAAACAACAACACAACAAACACAAAACACAATCAACAAAACAACACAACACAAAAACAACAAACAAACAACAAACAAACAAAACAAACACACAAAACAACAAACAAACACAAACACAACAAAACAAAACAACAAACAAAAACACAAACAACAAACAAAAACAAAACAACAAAACAAAAAACAAACAACAAAACACAACAACACAAAAACAAAACACAAACAAACACAACAAACACAAAACAACAACACAACAAACAACAACAAACAACAAAAAACACAAACAAACAAACAACAACAAAACAAACAACACAAACACAAACAAAACAACAACAAACACAAACAACAAACAAAAACAAAACAAACAACAAAACACAAAACACAACAAAAACAACAAACAACAAACACAAAACAAAACAAACAACAAAACACAAACAACAAAACACAACAACAAACAAAAACAAACAACAACACAAAACACACAAAACACAACAAACAACAAACAACACAAACAACAAACAACAAAACAAACACAACAAAACACAAACAAACAAAAAACACAACAAACAAACAAAACACAACAACAACAAACAAACAACAAAACAACACAAACAACACAATCAAAAACAACAACAACAAAAACAACAAAACAACAAACAAAACACACAACAAACAACACAAACAAAACAACAAAACAAAAACACAACAAACAACAAACAAACAAACAAACACAAACACAAAAACAAACAAAACAACAACAAAAAACAACAACAAAAACACACAACAACAAACACAAACAACAAAACAAACAAACAACACAACAAAAACACAAAACAAACAAACACAAACACACAAACAAACAAAACAAACACAACAACACAAAAAACAAACACAAACAACAACAACAAACAAACACAAAAAACAACAACAAACAACAAAACACAACAAAAACAACAAAAAACAACACAAAACAACAACAAAACACAAAACAACAAACAAAAACAACAAAACACAACAAACAACAACACAAACAAAACAACACAAACAACACACAAAACAACAAACACAAACAACAACAAACAAAACAAACAACAAAAAAACACAAAACAAAACAACAACACACAAAACAAACACACAACACAAAACAAACAACAAAACAACACAAACAAACAAAACAACAAAAAACAACACAACAAACAAACAAAAAACAAAAACACAACAACAAACAAACAAAAACAACAAACACAAACACACAACAACAAAAAAACAAACAAACAAACAAAACACACAAACAACAACAAACAAAACAACAAAACAACAACACAACAAAAAACAAACAAAACACAACAAACAAAAACAAACACAAACAAAAACACAAACAAAAACAACAACAAACAACACAACAAAACAAACAAACACAACAACAAAACAAAAACAACAAAACAAAAAAACACAAACAACAAAAAACAAACAAACAACAAAACAACAAACACAAAACAAACAACAAAACACAAAACAAACAACAAACAACAAAACACAAACAAACAACACAAACAAACAAACAACAACACAACAAACAAAACAAAAACAACAAAAAAAACAAACAACAACAAAACACAACACAAACAACAAAACAAAACACAAAACAACACAAACAAAAACAACAAACAACAAAACAACAACAACAAACAAACAACACAAAACAAACAAAAACAAACACACAAAACAAACACAAAACAAAAAACAACACAAACAACAAAACAAAAACAACAACAAACAAAACAACAACACAAACACAAACAAACAAAAACACAAAAAAAACACAAAACAAACACAACAAACAACAAAACACAACAAAAAACAAACAACAAACAAAACAACACAAACAACAAACAAAACACAAACAACACAAACAAAAAACAACAACACAAAACACAACACAAACAACAAAAACACAAACACAAACAACAAAAACACAACAACAAACAAACACAACAACAAAACAAACAAAACAACACAAACACAAAACAAACAAACACAACAAACAACAAACACAAAACAACAACACACAAAACAACAACAAAACAACAAAAACAACAACAAAACAAACAACAAACAAACACAAACAAAACACAAAAACAAAACAAACAAAACACAAAACAAAAAACAACAACAACAAAAAACACAAACAAAAACAAACAACAAAACAACAAACAACAACACAAAAACAACAAACAACAACAAACAAACAAACAAAAACAAACAACAAAAACAACAAAAAACAACAAAACAAAAACAAACACAAAACACAAACAAAAACAAACAACACAACAAAACAACAAAACACAAAACAAAACAACAACAAACAAAACAAACAAAACAAACAACAAACAAAACACACAAAACAAACAAAAAACAACAAACAAAACAACAAACACAAAACAACACAACAAAACAACAAACAAACACAAAACACAAACACAACAAACACAAACAACAACAAACAAAACAACAAACAACAACAAACAAACAAAAACAAAAAACACAAACAAAACAACAAACAAACAAAAAAAACAAACAAACACAAACAAACACAAACAACAAAAACAACAACAACAACAAAAAACAACAAAACAACAACACAAAACAACAAACACAAAAACAAACAACAAAAACACAAACAACACAACAACAAAACAAAAACAACAACAACACAAACAAAAAACAAACAAACAACACAACAACAAAACAAACAACACAAAAACAAACAAACAAACAAAAAACAAAACAACAAACAACAAACAAAAAACAACAAAAACAAACAACAACAAAACAAAAACAACAACAAAAACACAACAACAAACAACAACAAACAAACACAAACAAACAAAACAACAAAAACAACAAACAACAAAAACAAACAAAAAACAAAACAAAACAAAACACAACAACACAAACAAACAACAACAAAACAACAACAAACAACAAAACACAACAACAACACAAACAACAACACAAACAAAAACAAACACAAAACAACAAACAAACAACACAAACAACAAACAAAAACACAACAACACACAACAAAAAACAAACAAACAAACAAAACAACAACACACAAAAAACACAAACAACAAACACAAAACAACAACAAACAAACAACAACAAACACAACAAAACAACAAACACAAAAACAAAACAACAAAACAACAACACAAAACAAACACAAAAACACAAACACAAAACATCAAACAAACAACAACAAACACAACAAACAAACACACAAAAACAAACACAACAAACACAACAAAACAACAACAAACACAAAACAAACACAAACACAAAAACAAACAAACAACACAAAACAAACAACAAACACAAACAACAACAACACAAACAACAAAAACAACAACAAAAACACAAAACAAACAACAAAACACAAACAACAAACACAACAAAAACAAAACACAACAAAAAACAACACAACAAAAACACAAACAAAAACAACAACACAAAACACAAAAAACAACAAACAAACAACAAACAAACACAAACAACAAACAACAAAAACACAAACAAACACAAACAACAAAACAACACACAAAACAACACAAAACACAACACAAACAAAACAACAAAACAAACAAACAAACAAACACAAAAAACAACAACAACACACAAAAACAACAACAAACAAAACACAACAACAAACAAACAACAAACAAACAACACAAAACAACAAACACAAACAACACAAAACACAAACAAACAACAAAAACAAACACAAACAACAAAACAACAACAAACAAAAACACAACAACAACAAAAACAACAACAAAACAACAAACAAAAACAAACACAAAACAAAACAAACAAAAACAAACAACAAAACAACAACAAACAACAAAACACAACAACACAACAAACAACAAAAAACAAACAACAACACAAACAACAAAACACAACACAACAAAACACAAAAACAACAACAAACACAAACAACAACACAAACAAAAACAAACAAAACACAACAACAACACAAAACAACAACAAACACAACAAACAACAAACACAAAAACACAACAACACAAACACAAACAACAACAACAAACACAACAAAAACACACAAACAACAACAACAAACACAACAACAAAACAAACAAACACAAACAACAAACAAACACAAACAACACAAAAACAAAATCACAACACAACAAAACAAACAAAACAACAACACAACAAAACAACAAACAAACAAAACAAACACAAACAAAAACAAACACAAAAACAAAAACACAACAAACAACAAACAAAACAACAACAAACAAACAAAACAACAACAACACAAAAAAACAACACAAACAACAAACAACACAACAAAACAAAAACAAACAACAAACACAAACAAAACAACAACACAACAAACAACAAAAAACAAACACAAACAAAAACAACACAAACAACACAAAAAACAAACAACAAACAACACACAAAACAAACAACAACAAACACAAAACAAACAAAAAAACACAAACAAAACAACAAACAACAAACACAAACAACAAAAAACAACAAACACAACACAAACAAACAACAAACAAACAAAACAAACACAAACACAAAAAACACAAACAACACAACACACAAACAACAAACAAAAACACAACAAAACAACAAACACAAAAAACACAACAACAACAAACAAAAACAAACAAACAAAACAACAACAAACAAAACAACACAAAACAAAACAAACAACAAAACAACAACAAAAACAACAAAAAACAAAAACAAAACAAACAAAAACAACAAAAACAAAACAACACAAACAAACACAACAACAAAACACAAAACAAAAAACAACAAAAAACACAAAAACAAACAACACAAAACAAACAACAAACACAAACAAAAACAAACAACACAAAACAATCAACAAAACAAAACAAACAACAAAAAACACAACAAAACAACAACAAACAACACAAAACAAAACACACAACAAAACAACAAAAACACAACAAAACAAAACAACAACAAACAAAACAACACAACAAACACAAAACAAAAACAAACAAACAAACAAACAAAAATCACATCAAACAACAACAAACAACAACAAAACAAAACAAAACAACAAAACACAACAAAACAAACACAACAAAACAAACACAAAACAAACAACACAAAACAAACAAAACACAACAAACAACAAACAAAACAAACAAAACACAAAAACAAAACAACACAACAAAACACAACAAACAAAAACACACAAACAAACAAAACAAAACACAACAAAAACACACAAAACAACAAAACAAACAACAAAAACAAACACAACAAAAACAACACAAACAACAACAAACAAACAACAAACAAAAAACACAAACAAACAACAAAAACAAACAAACAAAACAAACACAACAACAAACAACAAAACAAACACACAAAACAAACAAACAAAACAACAAACAAAACAACAAAACAAACAACAAAACAACAAAACAAAAAACAAACAAAACAAACAAACAACAAACAAAACAACACAAACACAACAACAAAACACAAACAAACAAACACAAAACAACAAAACAAACACAACAAAACAAAACACAACAAACAAACACACAACAAACAAAAAACAAACAAACAACAAAACACAACAAAACAAACAACAACAAACAACAACAACAACAAACAACAAAACAAACAAAACACAAAACAAAACAACAAAACAAACAAACACAACAAAACAAACAAACAACAACAAAAAACACAACAAAACACAAAACAAACAAAACAAACAACAAAAAACACAACAAACAAAAACAAACAACAAAAAACAAACAAACACAACAAACACAAAACAACAACAAAACAACACAAACAAACAAAACAACAAAAACACAACAAACAACAAAACAACAAACAAAACAAAAACAACAACAACAAACAAAAACAAAACAACAACAAACAACAAAACAAAAACAAACAAAAAACAAAACAACAACACAACAAAACAAACAAAACAAAAACAACAAAACAACACAAAACAAACAAACAACAACAACAAAAAAACAAAAACAACAACAAACAAACAAAAACAACAAAAACAACAACAAACAAAACACAAACAAAAACAACAAAAACACAACAACAAAAACACAACAAAAAACAACAAACACAAAAAAACAAACAACAAAAAACAACAAACAACAAACACACAAAACAACAAAATCAAACAAAAACAACACAAAACAAAACAACACAAAACAAAAACAACAAACAAAAACAACAAAACACAAACAAACAAAACAAACAACAAAAAACAAAACAACAACACAAAAAAACAAAACAACACAAAAAACAACAAACAAAAACAACAACACACAAACAAACAAAACAACAAACAACAAAACAACAAAAACAAAAACAACAAAACAAAACACAACAAAACAACAACAAACAAACAAACACAAACAACAACAAACAACAAAAACAACAAACAAAACAAAAAACAACAACACAACAAAACACAAACAAACAACACAAACAAAACACAAAACAACAAACACAAAACAAAAACAACAAACAAACAAACAAAAACAAAATCAACAACAACACAAAAAAACAAAAAACAAACAACAAACAACAACAAACACACAAACAAAACACAAAAAAAACAACAACAAACACAAAACAACAAACAAAACAAAAACAACACAAACAAAACAAAACAAAACAAAACACAAAACAACAAACAAAACAAAAAACAAAACAAAAACACAACAAAAAACACAAAAACAAACAACACAAACACAAAACAACAAACACAAAAAACAAAACAACAAACAAACAACAACAAACAAAACAAACAACACAACACAAAAACAAACACACAAACAACAAAAAACAAACAAAAACACAAACAAACAACAACAACACAAAAAAAACAAACAAACAAACAACAACAACAAAAAACACAACAAAACAAAACACAAAACAAAACACAAACAACAAAAAACAAAACACAAAAAACACAACACAACACAAAACAACAAAAAACACAACAAAACAAACAAAACAAAAACAACACAAACAAAAACACAAACACAAACAAAACAAACAAACAACAAAACAAAAATCAAAAACACAAAACAAACACAAAACACAAAAACAACAACACAAAACAAAACAACAAAAACAACAACACAAACAACAAAACACAAAAAAAACAACAAACACAAACAACAAACACAAAAACACAAACAACAACAAAAAAACAAACAAACAAACAACAAAACAAAAACACAAAACAAAACAACAAAACACAAAACAAAACAACAACAACAAACAACAAAACAACAAAACACACAAACAACAAACAAAAACAAAAAACACACACACAAACACAACAACACAAACAACAAAAACAAACACAACACAAAAACAACAAACAACACACAAAACACAACACAAAACAAACAAAAACAACAACAACACAAAACAAACAAAAAACACAAAACAAACAACAACAACACAAAAAAACAAAACAAACAAACAACACAAAAACAACACAAAACAAAACAAAACAAACACAAAAAACACACAAACAACACAACAAAACAAACAAACACAAAAACAACAAAAACAAACAAACAACAAACAACAAAACAAACAAACACAAAACAAACACAACAAAACACAAAACACACAACAAACACAAAACAAACAAAACAACAACAAAAACAAACAACAACAAAAAACAACACAAAAACAAACAAACACAACAAACAACAAACAAACAACAACAAACAACAAAACAAACACAACAAACAAAAACACAAAACAACAACACAACAAAACAACAACACAAACAAAACAAAACAAAACAACAACAAAAAACAAAACACAAACAACAAACAACACAAAAAACAACACAAAACAAACAAAACAAAAAACAAAACAAACAAAACAAACAACAAAACAAAACAACACAACAAAACAACAAAACAAACAACACAAAAAACAAACAACAAAACAAACAAAACAAACACAACAAACAACACAAACAAAACAAACAACAAAACAAATCAACAAACAACAAAACAAAACAAACAAAAAACAAAACAAACAACAAAACACAAAAAACAACAAAAAACAAACAACAACACAAAAAACAAACACAAAACACAAACAACAAAACACAAACAAACACAAACAAAACAACAAACAAACAAAAACACAACAAAACAACAAACAAAACAAAACAAAACAAAACAACAAAAAACAACAACACAAACAAAACAAACAACACAACAACAAAAAAAAACACAACAAAAACAAAACAAACAAACACAAACAAAACAAACAACAAAAAAACAAACACAAAACAAAACAACAAAACAAAACAAACACAAAAAACAAACACAAACAAACAAAAACAAAACAACAAAACAACAAACAAAACAACAAACACAAAACAACAAAAAACAACAAAACAACAACACAAAACAAAAAAAAACAAACAACAACACAACAAACAAAAACAAACAAAAACAACAAAACAAATCAACAACACAACAAAACAACAACAAACAACAAACAAAAAACACAAAACAAAAACAAAACAAAACAAACAACAAAAAAAAACAACACAAACAACACAAAAACAACAAAAACAAACACAAAACAAAACAAACAAACAACAAACAAAACAAAACACAAAAAACACAACAAAACAAAAACACAAAAACAACACAAACAAACAAACAACACAACACAAAAACACAACAACAAACAAAACACAAAAACAACAACAACAAAAAAACAAAACAACAAACAACACAAAAACACAAACAAACAAAAACAAAATCAAACAACAAACAAAACAAAACACACAAACAACACAAACACAAACAAAAAAACACAAACAAACAACAAAAACAAACAAAAAACAACAACAAAACAACAAACACAAAACAAAACACAAACAAACAAACACAAAACAAACAACACAAAAAAACACAACAAAACAACAAAACACACAAACAAAAACAAAAACAACAACAAACAAACACAAAACAAAACAAACAAACAACACAAAACAAACACAACAAAACAACAAACAAAAAAACAAAAAACACAAAAACAACACAACAAAAAACAAAACAACACAAAAAACACAAACACAAACAAACAACACAAAACAAAAACACAAACAAAAACAAAAAACAAAACAACAAACAACAAAAACAACAAAACAAACAAACAAACAACAAAAACAACAAACAAAACAACAAAACAAACAAAACACAACAAACACAAAACACAAACACAAAAAACACAAAACAAAACAACAAAAACACAAACAAACACAAACAACACAACAAACAAAACAAAACACAACAACAAAAACAAACAACACAACACAAAAACAACAAAACACAACAAACAAACACAAACAACAACAAAACAAACAAAACAAAAACAAACAAAACAACACAAAACAACAAAAACAACAAACAACAAAAACAAACAAAACAACAACAAAAACACAACAAACACAAAACAAAAAAACACAAAACAACACAACAACAAACAAACAAACACACAAAACAAAAACAAACAAAACACAACAAACAAACAACAACAAACAAAACACACAAACAAAACAAAAACAAAAAACAACACAAAACAACAAAACAAACAAACAACAAATCAAAAAAAAACAAAACAAACAACAAAACAAACAACAACAAACACAAAACACAAAACAACACAAAAACAAACAAAACAACAAAAACAAACAAAAAACAAACAAAAACAACAAAACAAAAACAAACAAAAAACAAACAACAAAAACAAACACAAAACAACAACACAAAACAAAACAACAAAAAAAACACAAAACACAAACAAACAAAACAAACAACAACAACAAACAAACACAACAAAAACAAACACAAAACAACAAACAAACAAAAAAACACAACAAAACAAACAAACACAAACAAAACACAACAAACAAAACAAAACAAAACAAAAACAAAACAAACAAACAAACAAAACAAAAAACAAACACAAAACAACAATCAAAAACAAACAAAAAAACAACAAACAAACACACAAACACAAACAAAACAAACAAACAAACAAAACAAAACAACAAAACACAACAAAAAACAAAACAACAAAACAACAAACACAAACAAAACAAAACAAACAAAAACAACAAAACACAAACACAAAAAACAACACAAACAAAAACAACAAACAAAAACAAAAACAAACAACAAAAACAACAAACAAAACAACAAAACAAACAAAACACAAAAAACAAAACAAACAACAAAAAAACAAAACAAATCAAAAACAAAACACAAAACAAACACAAAAAAACAAAACACAACAACAAAACAACAAAAAACAAACAACACAAAACAAACAACAAAAACAACAAAAAACAACACAAACAAACAAAAAACAAACAAAAACAAACAAAACAACAAAAAACAACAAACAAAACAAACACAAAACAAACAAAACACAACAAAACAAACAACAAAAAAACAAAACAACAAACAAAAACAACAAAACAAAACAAAACAACAAACAAACAAACAACAAAAACAAACACAAACAAAAACAAAACAACAAACACAAAACAACAAACAAAACAAAACACAAAAACAAACACACAACAAAACAAACAAAAACAAAACAACACAAACAAAACAACAAAACAAACAAAACAAACACAAAACAAAACACAAAAACAAAAAAACAAACACAAACAAAACAACAAAAAAACACAAAAACAACAAAAAAACACAAAACAAAAACACAAACAACAAAAAAACAAAACAAAACAACAAACACAAACAACAAACACAACAAAACAACAAACAACAAAAAAAACAAAACAACAACAAAAAAACAAAAACAAACACAAAAACAAACAAACAACAAAAACAAAACAAAACAACAAAAACAAAAACACAAAAACAACAAACACAAAAAAACAAAACAAAAACAAAACAACAAAAACAAAAACAAAAACAAACAATCAACAAACAAACAACAAAACAAAAACACAAACAAAAACAACAACAAAACAAAAACAAACAACAAACAAAAACAAACAAAACACAAACAAAAACACAAACAAAAACAAACAACAAACAAACAACAACACAAACAAACAAAACAACAAAAACAACAAAACACAAAAACAACAAAACAACAAACAAACAAAAAAACAACAAACAAAACACAAAACAAAACAACAAACAAAAAACAACAAACAAACAACAAACAAACAAAAAACACAAAACAAAAACAACACAAACAAAAACAACAAACAAAACAAACAACAACAAAAACAACAAACAACAAACAAACAAAACACAACAAACACAACACAAAAACAAACAAACAACAAAACAAACAAACAAAACAACAAAACAAACAACAAACAAACAAAAACAAAAAACAAACAACAACAAACAACAACAAAACATCAAACAAACAACAAAACAAAAAACAAACAACAAAAACAAACAAAAAACACAACAAACAAAAACAAAACACAAAAACAACACAACAAAACAAAAAACAACAAACAACAACAAAAAACAACAAAACAAACAACAAAAAACAAACAAAACAAACAACAAACAAAAACACAAACACAACAAAACAACAAAACAACACAAACAAACAAAAAATCAAACAAAAAACAAACAAACAACAACACAAACAAAACAACAAAAACACAAACAACAAAAACAAACAAAAAACAAAACAAACAACACAAAACAAACAAAAACAACAAAACACACAAAAAAACAAACAAAACAACAAAAAACAAAACAAACACAAAACAAAATCAAAAAACAAAAACAAACAAACAAACAACAAAAAACAAACAAAACAACAAAAACAAACAAAACAAACAACAAATCAACAAACAAACAAAACAAAACAAACAAAAAACAAAACAACACAACAAACAACAAACAAAACAAAAACAAAACACAAAACAACAAACAAAACAAAAAACAAACAAACAAAAACAAAACACAAAAAAACAACACAAACAACAAACAAAAAACAACAAACAAAAAAACAAAACAATCAACAAACAAAAACAACAAACAAACAAACACAAAACAAACAACAAAAACAACAACAAAACACAACAAACACAAACACAAAAAACAAACAAACACAAACAAAACAACACAACAACAACAACAAAAAACAAAACACAAACAAACAAAAAACAAAAACACAACAAAAACAAACAAAACAACACAAACAAAATCAAACAAAAAACAAACAACAAAAACACAAAAAACACAAAACAAAAACAAAAAACAACAACAAAACAAAAAACAACAAAACAAAAACAACAAAAACAAACAACAAAAAACAACAACACAAAACAAACAACAACAAACAAAAAACAAAACAAAAACAACAAACAACAAAAAAAACAAAACACAAAACAAACAAAAACAACAACAACAAAAACACAACACAAACAAAACAAACAAACAACAACAAACAAAAACAACAAAAAACAAAACAAACAACAAAAAAACAACAAAAACAACACAAACAAACAAAAAACAACAAACACAAAACAAAAAAACAAAAACAAAACAAAAACAAACAACAAAACAAACACAAAAACAACACAAAAAAAACAACAAAAAACAACAACAAAACAAAACAAAAAAACAAAACAAAAACAAACAACACACAAAACAAAAAAACACAAACACACAAAAACAAAACAAAACAAAAACAAACAAAACACAAAACAAAAACAAACAACAAAACAAAACAAACACAACAAAAAAACAAAAACAACAAAAAAACAACACAAAAACAAACAACAAAACAAAAAACAAAAACAAACAAAACAAAAACAATCACAAAAACAAAAACAAAACAACACAAAAAACAACAAACAACAAAAACAACAAAACAACAAAACAAAAACAAACAAAACAACAAACAAAACAAAAACAAACAAAACAAACAAAAACACAAAAAACAAAAAACAACAAACAACAAAAAAAAACACAAAACAACACAAAACACAAAAAAACAAAAAACACAAACAAAACAAAAAACAACAAACAAAACAAAAAAACACAAAAAAACAAAACAAAAACAAAACAAAAACAAAACAAACAAACAAAACAAAAACAACAAACAAAAAACAAACAAAACAAACAACAAACAAAACAACAAAAACAAACAACAAAACAAAAACAAACAAAACACAACAAAAAACAAAACAAAACAAAACAAAACAACACAAAAAAAACAAACAAACAAACACACAAACAAAAACAAAACAAAACAACAACAAAACACAAACAAAAACACAAACAAACACAAAAAAAAACAAAAACAACAAAAAACACAAAACAAAACAAACAAAAACAAAAACAAAACAAAAACAACAAACAAAACAACAAAACAAAACACAACAAACAAACAACAAAAACAACAAAACACAAAAAACAAACAAAACAACAAACAACAAAAACACAAACAACAAAACAAAACACAACAAAAACAAACAACAAACAAAACAAAAAAACACAACAAAAACAACAAAACAAAACAACACAAAACAAACACAAACAACAAACAAAACAACAAAACAACAAAACAACAAAAAACAACAACAAAACACAAACAAACAACAACAAAACAAACAAACAAAACAAACAAACAACAACAAAACAAAACAAAAACACAAAAACACAAACAAACAAACAAAACAAACAACAACAACAAAACAAAACAAACACAAACAAAAACAACAAAAAACAACAAACACAAAACAAAAAAACAACACAACAACACAAAAACAAAACAACAACAAACAAAAAACACAAACAAAAAATCAACACAAAACAAACAAACAACAAAAACAAACAAAAAAACAACAAACACAAAACAAAACAAACAAAAACACAACAAACACAAAACAAAAAACAACAAACAAAAACAACAAACAAAACAAAACAAACAATCACAAACAAACAACAACAAAACAAATCACAACAAAACAAAAACAAACAACAAAAAACAACAAACAAAACAACAAAACACAAACAAAACAAACAAAACACAAAACAACAAACAAACAACAAAAACAAACAAACACAAACAAACAACAAAACAACAAAAACAACAAAACAACAAAAAACAAAACAACAAAACAACAAAAAACAACAACAACAAAAAACAAACAACAACAAAAACAAAACAAAAACACAAAAACAAAACAAACACAAAACAACAACAAAAACAAACAAAAAAACAAAAAACAACAAAAACAAACACAACAAAAACAAAACAAAACAACACAACAAAACACAAAACAACAAACAAAAACAACACAACACAAAAACAAAACAAACAAAAAACAAACAACACAAAACAAAACAACAAAACAACAACAAAACACAAAACAAAAACAAAAACAAACAAAAACACAAACAAACAAAAAACAAAAAACACAACAAAAACAAACACAACAAAACAAAACAACAAAACAAAACAAACAAAAAACAACAAAAACAAAAACACAACACAAACAACACAAAAACAACACAAACAAACAAAACACAAAACAAACAAAAACAACACAAACAACAAAAACACAAACACAAAACAAAAAACAAACAAAACAACAAACAATCAAAACACAACAAACAAAAAACAACAAAAACAAAAACAAACAAAAACAAACAAAACACAAAACAACAAAAACAAACAACAAACAAAAACAAACAACAAAAAACAAACAAACAACAAACAACAAAAAAACAAACAACAAACAAACAAAACAAAAACAACAAACAACAAAACAACAAAACACAAAAAACAACAAACAAACACAACAAAACAAACAAAAACAACAAAAAACAAAACAAAATCAACAAAACAAAAAAACAAACAAACACAAACAAAAACACAAAAAAAACACAAACAACAAAACAAAAAACAAAACACAACAAACAAAACAAAACAACAAAACAACAAAAAAATCAAAACAACAAAACAAACAAAACAACAAAACAACAACAAAACAACAAAAAAACAAACAAAACAACAAACAAAAACAACACAAAAAACAACAAAACAACACAACAAAACAAAACACAACAAAAAACACAACAAACACAAACAACAAACAAAACAACAAAACACAAAAAACAAACAAAAAACACAAACAAAACAACACAAAAAAAACAACACAAAAACAAAAACAAAACAAAACAAAAAACAACACAACAAAAAAAAACAAACAAAACAAAACAACAAAACAACACAACAAAAAACAAAAACACAACAAACAAAAACAAAAAAACAAACAAAAAAACAAAACAACAAAAACACAACAAACAAAAACAAAAACAAACAAAAACAACAAAACAAACAAAAAACAAACAACAAACAAAACAACAAAAACAAACAAAAAACAACACAAACAAAAACACAACACAAAAACAACAAACAAAAACAACAAAACAAAAACAACAAACAACAACAAAACAAAACAACAACAACACAAACAACAACAAAAATCAAAACAAACAACAAAACAAACACAACAAAAAAACAAAACAAAAAAACAACAAAAACAAAACAAACACAAAACAAAAAACAACAAACAAAAACAAAACACAAAACAACAAAAAACAACAACAACAAAACAAAACAAAAACAAAACAAACAACAAAACAAAACAAAACACAAACAAACAACAAAAAACAAACAAAAAACAACAAAAACAAACACAAACAAACACAAACAAAAAACACAAAACAAAAACAACAACAAACAACAAAAAACAACAAAACAACAAAACAAACAAACAAAACAAAACAACAACAAAAACAAAACACAACAAAACAAAACAAACAAACAAAACACAAAAAAACAAAACAACAAACAAAACACAACACAACAAAAAACAAAAACAAACACAAACAAAACAAAACACAAATCAAACAAAACAAAAACAAACAACAAAACAAACAACAAAACAACAAACAAAAAACACAAACAACAAAACAAAAACAACAAAAACAAAACACAACAAACACAAACAAACAAAACAAACAAAACAAACACAAACAAAAAACAACAAAACAAAACAAACAAAACAAAAACAAAACAACAAAAAACACAAACAAAACAAACAAACAACAAAAACAACAAAAACAACACAAACAAAAAACAAACAAAAACAACAAAAACACAAACAAACAACAACAAAAAACAAAAACAAACAACAACAAAAACACAAAAAACAAAACAAACAAAACAAAAACACAACAAAACAAACAAAAAACAAACAACAAAAACACAAACAAAAAAACAAACAAAACAACAAAAACAACAAAAACAAACACAAAAACAACAAAACAAACACAACAAAAAAAAACAACAAAACAAAAACAAAACAACAAAACACAACAAAACAACAAACAAACAACAAAACAACACAACAAAAACAAACACAAACAAAACAAAAAACAACAAAAAAAACAAAACAAAACAAAACAAAAACAAACAAACAAAAACAACAAAACAACAAAAAAACAAACAAACAAAAAACAAAAACAAACAAAACACAAAAACAACAAACAAAACAAAAACAACAAAACAACAAACACAAAACAAACAACAAAAACAACAAACAAAACAACAAACAAAAAAACAAAACAAACACAAACAAAACAACAAAACAAACAAAAAACAAAACAAACAAACAACAAAAAACAACAACAAAAACAAACAAAAACAAACAAACAACAACAAAACAAAACAACAAAAACAACAAACAAAACAAAAAACACAAACAAAACAAACACAAAACAAACAAACAAACACAAAAAAATCACACAAACAAACAAACAACAAAAAACAAACAAAAAACAACAAAACAACAAACACAACAAAAACAAAACAACAAAAACAAAACAAAACAACAAACAAACAACAAAACAAAAACAAACAACAAACAAACACAACAAAACAACAAAAACAAACAACAAACAAACAAAACAAAACACAACAACAACAAAACAAAAAAACACAAAACAACAACAAAAACAACAAAACAAACAAAACAACAAACAACACAAACAAAAAACAAAACAACAAAAAACACAAAAAACAAACAACAAAAACACACAAAACAACAAAAAACAACAACAACACAAACAAACACAACAACAAAACAACACAAAACAACAACAAAAACAAACAAAACAAAACAAAACAAACAAAACAACACAAAAACAAAACAACAAAACAAACACAAACACAACACAAACAAAAAAACAAACAAAACAACAAAAAACACAAAACAAAAAACAAAACACAACAAAACAACAACAACAAAACAAAAACAAACACAAAAAAACAACACAAACAACAAAAACAAAACACAACAAAACAAAAACACAAAAACAACAACAAAACAAAAACAAAAACACAAACAAAACAAAAAACAACAAACAAAAAACAAACAAACAAAAACACAAAAAACAAAACAAAACACAAACAAACAAAACAAACACAAACAAAAAACAAACACAAACAAAAACAACAAACAACACAAAAAAAACAAACAACAAAAACAACAAACAAAAACAAACAACAAACAAAAACAACAAAACAACAAAAACAACAAAAAACAAAAACAAACAAAACAAACACAAAAACAAAAACACAAAACAAAACAACAAAAACAAAAACAAAACAAAACAACAAAACAACAAAAAAACAACACAACAAAACACAACAAAACAAAAAAACAAACAAAACAAAACACAACAAAAACAAACAAACAAACAACAAAAAAACAACAACAAACAACAAACAAACAAACAACAAAACAAAACAAACAAAACAAACACAAACAACACACAACAAAAAACAAACAAAACAACAAAAAAACAAAAACACACAAAAAACAAACAACAACAAACACAAACAAAAACAAACAACAAAACAAAACAACAACAAAACAAAACAAACAAACAACACAAAAACAAAACAACAAACAACAACAACACAAAACAAAAAAACAAACAACAACAAACACAAAAACAAACAAACAAACACAAACAAAACAACAAACAAAACAACAACAAAACAAAACAACAAAACAAACAAAAAACAACAACAACAAAAACACAAACAAACAACAAAACAACAAAAAACAACAAAACAAACAACAAAAAAACAAAAACAACAAAAACACAAAACAAACACAAAAACAAAACAAACAAACAACAAAAACAACAAAACAAACAAACAACAAAACAAACAAACACAACAAAAAACAAACAAACAACACAACAAAAACAAAAACACAACAAAACAATCAAACAAAAAACAAACAAAACAACAACAAACAAAAACAACAAACAAAAACAAACAAAACAAAAACAAACAACAAAAAAACAAAACAAACAACAAACAAACAAAACAACAAACAAACACAAAAACAAACAAACAAAACAACACAACAAAACAAACAACAAAACAAACACACAAAAACAAAACAAAAACAACAAAACACAACAAAAACAAAACAAAACAACAAAACAAAACAAACAAAACAAACAACAAAACAAACAAAACAAACAAAAACACAAAACAACAACAAACACAAACAAAAACAAACAAAAAACAAAACAAACAACAAAACAAAACACAAAACAACAAACAAAACAAACAACAAAAAAACAACAAACACAAAAAAACAAACAACAAAACAAAAAACAAACAACAACAAAAACAACACAACAAAACAAAAAACAACAAAAACAACAAACAAC
The DNA here is from genome assembly GCA_038501795.1 of Pseudopleuronectes americanus. Taxonomy (NCBI): domain Eukaryota; kingdom Metazoa; phylum Chordata; class Actinopteri; order Pleuronectiformes; family Pleuronectidae; genus Pseudopleuronectes; species Pseudopleuronectes americanus. The sequence continues at coordinate 25,711 of JBAMIH010000119.1, forward strand.
AAAAACAAAAACAACACAAAAAACAAAATCAACAAAACAACAACAAAAAACAAAAACACAACAAAAACAAACAACAACACAAAAACAAAAAACAACAAAAAAACAACACAAACAAACAACAAAAACAAACAAAACAACACAAACAAAAACAACAAAAACAACAAAACACAAAAACAAAACAAACAACAAAAACAACAAAACAAAAACAAACAAAACAACAAAAAACAACAAAAACAAAAACACAACAAACAAACAACAAAACACAACAAAACAAAACAAACAAAAAAACAAAAACAAACAAACAAAACAACAAAACACAAACAAAACAACACAAAAAAACACAAAACAAAAACAAAACACAACAAACAACAAAACAAAAACAAACAAAACAAACACAAAACAACAAACAAAAAACACAACAACAAAAAACAAAACACAACACAAAAAACAAAACAAAAAACAAACAACACACAAAACAAAACAAAACAACAAAAACAACACAAAATCAAACAACACAAAAACAAAAACAACAACACAAAAAACAAACAAACAACAAACAAAAACAAACACAAAACAAACAAACAACAAAAACAAAACAAACAAAACAAACAAACAAACAACAAAAACAAACACAACAAACACAACAAAACAACAAACAAAAAAACAAACAAAAACAAACAAAACAACAAACACAAACAACAAACAAAACAACAACAAAACAAACAAAACAACAAACAAAACAACAAAAAACAAAAACACAAAAACAAAACACAAACAACAAACAAAACAAAAAATCAAAAACAAACAAAACAAAACAACAAAAACAAAAACACAACAAACAACAAACAAAACAACAAAACAAACACAAAAACAAAAACAACAAACAAAACAAAACAAACAAAAAACACAACAAACAAACACAAAAAACAAACAACAAAAAAACACAAAAAAAACAAACAACAAACACAAAAAACAAAACAAACAAACACAAAACAACAACACAAAAAACAAACAACAAAAAACAACAAACAAACAAAAACAACAAAACAACAAACAACAAAAACACAACAAACAAACAAAACAACAAACAAAAACAAAACAAAAACAAACACAAAAACAAACAACAAAACAAAAAAACACAACAAAACAAAACAAAAACACAAACAAACAACAAAAAACAAAACAAAACACAAAACAAAAAACAACAACACAACAACAAAACAACACAAAAACAAACAAAAAAACAAAAACACAACAAAAAAACAACAAACAACAAAACAAACAAAAACAAAAACAAACAACAACAACACAAAACAAACAAAACAACAAACACAACAAAAAAACAACAAAACACAAACAAACAACAAAAACACAAAACAAAAAAACAAACAACAAAACAACAAAACAAACAAAAACAACACAAAACAAAAACAAAAAACAACAAACAAAAACAAACAAACAACAAAACACAACAACAAAACAAACAACAAACAACAAAAAACACAAAAACAAAACAAACAACAAACAAAAAACAACAAACAAAACAACAAAAACACAAACAACAAAACAAACAACAAAAAACAAAACACAAAACAAAACACAAAAAACAAAACAACAAAACAAACACAACAAAACACAACAAACACAAAACAACAAAAAAACAAAAACAACAAAACAAACAAAACAAAACAAACAAACAACACAAAACACAAAACAACAAAACAACACAAAACAAACAAACAACAAAACAAACAAAAACAACAAAAACAAACACAAAACAACAAAAAAACAAAAATCAAACAAAACAAACACAAAAACAAACAACAAAAAACAAACAACAAAACAAAACAACAAAAAAAAACAAACAACAAACAAAACAAAAACAAAAAAACAACAAAAACAAAACAAAACAAAAACAACAAAAACAAACACAAAAAACAAACAAACAACAAACAAACACAAAAACAAAAAAACAACAAACAAACAAAACAACAAAAACACAAACAAAAACAACAACAAAAACAAAACAAACAAAAACAACAACAAAAAAACAAAAAAAAACAAAACAAACAACAAAAACAAAACAACAACAAACAACAACAAACACAAAAAACAAAAACAAAAACACAAACAAAAACAAAAAAAACAACAAACAAAACAAACAAAACAAACAACAAAACACAAAAAACAACAAAACAACAAAACAAACAACAAAAAACAAAAACAAACAACACAAACAAAACAACAAACAACAACAAAACAAAAAACAACAAACAAAACAACAAAACACAAAAACAAACAAAACAACAAACAAAAACAAACACAAAACAACAACAAACAACACAAAACAAACAACAAAACAAAAAAAAACAAAAACAAAACAAACACAAAAAAAAACAACAACAAAACAAAAACACAAAACAAACAAAAACAACAAACACAAAAAAACAACAACAAACACAACAAACAAAAACAAAACAAACAACACAAAAACAAAACAACAAAACAACAAACAAAAAACACAAAACACAAACAACAAAACAAACAACAAACAAAAACAAAAATCAAACAACACAAAAACAAAACAAAACAACAACACAAAAAACAAACAAACAAAAAAACAAACAAACAACAAACAAAACAAACAACAAAAACAAACAACAAACAACAACAAAAAAACAAACAAACACAAAACAAAAACAACAAACACAACAAACAACAACAAAAAACAAACAAACAAAAACAAAACAAAAAACAACAAAACAAAACACAAACAAACAACAAAACAAACAAAAAAACAAACACAACAAAACAAAAACAAAAAACAAAACAAACAAAAACAACAAAAACACAAACAAAACAAACAACACAAAAAACACACAAAACAACAACAAACAAAACAACACAAACAACAACAAAACAAACAAAACAACAACAAACAAAAAAACAACAAACAACACAAAACAACAAACACAAACAAAACAACAAAAACAAACAAAAACAACAAAACAAAACAAACAACAAAAAACAAACACACAAAACAAACAAAAAACAAACAACAAACAATCAACAAAACAAACAACAAAACAAACAAACAACAAAAAACAACAAAAACAAACAACAAACAACAAAACAAAAAACAAACACAACAACAAAACAAAAAAACACAACAAATCAACAACAAAAAATCAACACAAAAAAACAAAACAACAAAACAACAAACAACAAAACAAAAACAAAAAACAACAAACAAAACAACACAAACAACAAAACACAACAAAACAAACAACAACAAAAAACAACACAAAACAACAAAAACAACAAACAAAAACAACAAAACAAACAAAACAACAACAACAAACACAACAAAACAAACAACAACAACAAACAAAACACAAACAACAAAACACAAAACAACAAAACACAACAAACAAACAAAACAACACAAACAAAAACAACAAACAACAAAACACAAACAACAAACACACAAAAACAAACAACAATCAACAAAAACAAACACAAAACAAACAAAACAAAAACAAACAACAAAAACAACACAAACAAAAACAAACAAAAACAAAACAAAACAACAAAAAAACAAACAAACAAAACAAACAAACAACAAAACAAACAACAAAACAAAACAAACAAACAAAACAAACAAACAAAAACATCAACAACAAACAAAAACAAACAACACAAAACAAACAAACAAAAAACAAAAACAAACACAAAACAAACACACAAAACACAACAACAAAAAAACACAACAACAAAAACAAAAAAACAAACACAAAACAACAAACAAAACAAACAAAACAAAACACAAAAATCAACAAACAAAAACAAAACAAACAAAACAACAACAAAACAACAAACAACAACAAACAACACAAACAAAAACAAAACAACAAAACAACAAACAAAACAACAACACAAAAACATCAAAAAACAAAACAACAAACAAACAACAAAACAACAACAAACAAAAACAAAAAACAAACAAACAAAAAAACAACAACAAAAAAACACAAACAAAAACAAACACAACAAAAAACAAAACAAACAACAAAAAACACAAAAAAAAACAACAACAAAACAAAACAAACAAAACAACAAAACAAACAAAAAAAACAACAACAAAACAAAAACAAACAAACAACAACAACAAAAACAACAAAAAACAACAAAACAAACAAACAAAAAACAAAAACAACACAAACAAAACAACAAAAAAACAAAACAAACAAAAAAACAAACACAAAAACAAAACAAAACAAACAAACAACA
>JBAMIH010000119.1:37500-78162 GCA_038501795.1 Pseudopleuronectes americanus
CAAAACAAAAAAACAAAACAACACAAAAACAAAACACAAAACAAAACAAAAAACAAACACAAACAACAAACACAAACAACAAACAAAACAAAACAAACAACAAACAAAACAACACAAAACAAAACAAACAAAACACAAACAAAACAAAAAACAAACACAAAAAAACACAAAACAAACAACAAACAAAAAAACACAAAACAACAAAAAACAAAACAAACAACAAAACAAAAACAAAACACAAAAAAACAAAAACAAAAACACAAACAAAAAACAACAAAACAACAACAAACAACAAAAACACAAAACAAACAAAAACAAACAAAACAAAAAACAAACAAACACAAACAACAAAACACAAAACAAAAACAAACAACAACAAACAACAAAACACAACAAAACAACAACAACAAACAAAACAAACAAAAACAAACAAAACAAACAACAAAACAAAACAAAAAACAACAAACAAACACAACAAAAACAAACAAACAACAAACAAACACAAAAACAAACAAAACAACAAAAAACAACACAAAAACAAACACAAAACAAACAACAAAAACAACAAACAAACACAACAAAAACACAACAAAACAAAACAAACAAAACAAACAAACAACAAACAAAACAAAAAAACACAAAAACAAACAACAAAACAAAACAACAAACAAAACACAACACACAAAAACACAAACAAACACAAACAACACAACAAAACAAACAACAAAAACAACACAAACAACAAAACAAACAACAAAAAAAACAACAAAACAAACAACAAACACAAACAAAAACAAAACACAAAAAACACAAAAACAAACAACAAAAACAACAAAACAACAAAACAAACAACAAAACACAAAACAAACAAACACAAAAACAAACAACAAAACACACAAACAAAAAAAACAACAAAAACACAACAAACAACACAAACACAAAACAAAACAAACACAACAAAAACAACAAAACACAACAAAAAACACAAACAACAAAACAAAACACAAACAAAAACACAACAAACAACAACAAAAACAACAACAAACAACAAAAAACAAACACAAAACAAACAACAAACAAACAAACACAAAAAACAAACAACACAAAACAAACAACACAAACAAAACACAAAACAAAACAACAACAACAAAACAAACAACAAAACACAAACAACAAAACAAACAACACAACAAAACAAACAAAACAACAAACAACAAAACAAAACACAAAAAACAACAACAAAAACACAACAAAACAACAAACAACACAACAAAACAACAACAAAACACAAAACAAAAACAAACAACAAAACAAACAACAACAAACAAAAAACAACAACACAAAAACAAACAAAAACAACACAAACAAAACAACACAAAACAACAAACACAAAAAAACAACACAAACACAAAACAACAAACAAACAAACAACAAAACACAAAAAAAAACAAACAAACAAAACACAACAAACAAACAAACACAACAAACAACAAAACAAACAAACAACAAAAAAACACAAACAAAATCAAACAACAAAAACAACAACAAAACAACACAAAAAAACAAAACAAACAAAACAACACAAAACACAACAACACAAAACAAAAAAACAACAAACAAACAAAACAAACACAAAACAACAAAAAAACAACAAACACACAACAAAACACAAACAACAAACAAACACAACAAAAACAAAACAACAACAAAACACAACAAAAAAAAACAAACAAAAAACAACAAAACAACAACAAACAAAAAACAACAACAAAACACAAAACAACACAAAACAAACAACAAAAAACAACAAACAACAAAAACAAAAAACAACAACACACAAAAACAAACACAACAAACAACAAAAAACAAAACAACACAACAAACAAAAACACAACAAAACAAACAACAAAACACAACAACAAAACAAAAACAACAAACAAACAACAACAACACAAACACAAAACAAAACAACATCAAAACACAAAACAACAACAAACACAAACAAAACAAAACAACAAAAAACAACAAACAAAACAACAAAAACAACACAAACAAAACAACAAAACACAAACAAACAACAAAACAAACAAACAACAAAAAACAAAACACACAACAAACAAACAACAAAACACAAACAACAAAAACAAAACAAACACAAAACAACAAACAAAAAACACACAAACACAAACAACAACAAAACAACAAACACAAAAAACAACAACACAAAAACAAAAAACAACAAAAAACAAACAAAACAAACAAACACAACAAACAAAAACAAAACAAACAACAAACACAAACAACAAACACAACAAAACAAACAAAACAACAAACACAAAACAAAAAAACAAACAACAAAACAAAAACAACAAAACAACAAACACAAAACAAACAATCAAAACAACAAAAAAAACACAACACAACAAACAAAAACAAAACAAACAAAAAACAAAAAACAAACAACAAACAACAACAAAAAACAACAACAAAACAAAAACACAAAACAAACAAAACACAACAAAACAAACACAAAACAAACAAAACACAAAAAAAACAACAACAAAAACAAAACAAACACAACAAAAACACAAACACAAAAACAACAAACAAACACAACAAAAAACACAACAAAACAACAAAACAACAACAACAAAAACACAACAAAACAAAACAACACAAAAAACACAAACAAACAACACAAAACAACAACAAACAACAAAAACAAAAAACACAACAAACAAACAAAAACAAAAACAAACAAAAAACACAACAAAAACAACAACAAACAACAAACAAAAAACAAAACAAAAAACACAACAACAAAAAACAAACAAAACAAACACAAAAACAAAACAAACAAAAACACAAACAAACACAAAAACAAAACACAAAACAAAACAAACACAAAACAAAAACAAACAAACAACACAAAACACAAAACAAAAACAACAAAAACACAAACAACAAAAACAACAAACAAAAAACAACAAACAAAAAAACACAAAACAAAACAACAAAAACAACAAACAAACAACAAACAAAACACAACAAACAAAAACAAAAAACAAACAAAACACAAACAACAAAAACAACACAAACAACAAAAACAAACAAAACAAACACAAACACAACAAACACAAAAAAAACACAAAACAACAAACAACAAACAAAAAACAAAACACAACACAAAACAAACAACACAACAAAAAACAAACAACAAAACACACAAAAACACAACAAAACAAAACAACAAAAAACAAAAAAACAACAACAAACAAACACAAACAACAAACAAAAACAACAAAACAAAACAAAAACAACAACAAACAACACAAACAACAAACAAAAACACAAACAACACAAAAACAAAACAACAAACAAAACAAAAACAACAACAAAAAACAAACACAAACAAACAAAAAACAAACACAACAAACAACAAAACACAAAACACAACAACACAACAAACAAAACAACAAAACAACAAACAAAACAAAACAAACAAAAAACAAACACAAAACAACAACAAAACAAACACAAAAAACAAACACAAACACAACAAAAAACACAACAAACACAAACAAACAAAACAAACAACAAAAACAACAAACAAAAACACAAAACAACAACACAACAAACAAAAACAAACACAACAAAAACAACAACAACAACAAAAACAACAAACAAAACAACAAAAAACACAAAAACAAAACAAACAAACAAAACACAAACAACACAAAAACAACAAAAAACACAAACAACAAACAAAACAAACAAAACAAAACAACAACAAAACAACAAACAACAAAACAACAAACAACACAAAACAAAAACACAAACAAAACACAAAACAACAACAAACAACAAACACAAACAAACAACACAAAAAACAAACAAAAAACAAACAAACAAAAAACAAACAAAACAACAAACACAAACACAAAAACACAACAAAACAAACAACAACAAAAAACAAACAAACACACAAACACAAAAACAACAACAAAACAAACAACAAAACAAAAAACAAACAACAAAAACACAAACACAAACACAAACAACAAAACAAAAACAAAACACAACAAAAAAACAAAACACAACAAAACAAAAACACAAACAACAACAAAACACAAAAACAAAAAACACAAACAACACAAACAACAAAAAAACACAACAACACAAAACACAACAAAACAACAAAACAACAAAACAACAAAAACAAACAACAAAAACAAACAAAACAAAAACAACACAAACAAACAACAAACACAAAAAACAAACAACAACAAAAAAACAAACAACAAAAAACACAACACAAAAACAAACAACAAACACAACAAAACAACAAACAACAAACAAACAAAAACACAACAAACAACAAAACAACACAAAACAAACAAAAAACAACAAAACAAAACACAAACAACAACAAAACAACCAAACAAAAACACAAACACAAACAACAACACAAAAAAAACAAACAACAAAACACAAACAACAAAACAACAAAAAAAAACAACACAACAAAACACAAAAACAAAACAACAACAAAAACAACAAACAACAAAAACACAAACAAAAAACAAAACAACAAAACAACACAAACAAACAAAACAACACAAACAAAACAACAAACAAACAAAACAACACAAAACAACAAACACAAAACAAAAAAAAACAACACAACAACAACACAACAAAAACAAACACAAACAAAAACAAACAACAACACAAAAACAAAACAACACAACAAAACAAACACAACACAAACAACACAAAACAACAAAACACAAACACACAAAACAAAACAAACACAAAACAACAAACAACAAAACAAACAAAACAACAAACAAACAACAACAACAAAACACAACAAAAAAACAACAAAACAAAAACAACAAAACAAACAACACAAAACAAACAAAAACACAAACAACAAACAACAACAAAACACAAACACAACAAAAAACACAACAACAAAAACAAAAAACACACAACAAAACAAAACAAACAAACAACAACAAAACAAACACAAACAACAAACAACAACAAAAAAAACAACAAAAACAAACAACAAACACAAACAAACACAAAAACAACAACAAACACACAAAAACAAACAAACACAAACAAAAAACAACAACAAAACAAACAAAACACACAACAACAAAAAAACAACAAAACAAAACACAACAAAACAAAAACACAACACAACAAAACAAAAAACAAAACACAAACAACAACACAAACAAACAAAACAAACAAAAAAACAAACACACAACAAAAAACACAAACACAAAAACACAACAAAAACAAACAAAAACAACAAAAAAACAACAAAACACAAACACAACAAAACAACAAACAACAACACAACAAAAAACAACAACAAAACAAAAACAACAAACAAAACACAAACAAACACAAACAACAAAAACAACAAAACAAAACACAACAAAACAACAACAAACAAAACACAACACAACACAAACAACAAACAAAAACACAAAACACAAAACAACACAACAAAAACACAAAAACAAACAAAACAAAACAACACAAACACAAACAACAAACACAAACAACAAAAACAAAACAAACAAAACAACAAAAACAACAACAACAAAACAAAAACACAAACAAAACAAAAACACAAACAAAACAACAAACAAAACACAAACAAAAAAACAACAAAAACAAAAAACAACACAAACAAAACAACAACAAACACAAAAAACAACAAACAAACAAACAAAAACAAAACAAACAACAACAAAAACAACACAAAACAAACAACAAACAAAACAAAACACAAAAACAACAAAACACAAACAATCAACAAACAACAAACAAAAACAAAACAAACACAAACAACAAAACAACACAAACACAAAACAACAACAAAAACAACAAACAAACAACAAAAAACACAACAAAACACAACACAAAAAACACAAACAACAAAACAACAACAAAACACAAACAACAACAAACAAAACAAAACAACAAAACAACAAACAAAACACACAAAACACAACAAAAAAACAAAACAACACAACAAAACAACAAACAAACAAAACAACAAAAAACAACAAACAAAAACAAACACAAACACAACAAAAACAAAACAAAACACAAAACAAACAACAACAAAAACACAAAACACAAACAAAAACAACAAACAACAACAAAACAAACAACAAACAAAACAAAAAACAAAACAACAAAAAACAAAACAAACAACAAAAAACACAAACAACAACAAAACACAAAAAACAAAACAAAACAAACAAAAAACACAAAACAAAACAACAAATCAACAAAAACACAAACAACAAAACAAACACAAAAACAAACAACAAACAAAACAACACAAAACAAAAAACAACAAAACAAACAAACACAAACAAACAACAAAACAAAACAACAAAAACAACAACAAACAAAAACACAAACAACAACAAAACAAACACAACAACAAAAAACAAACAAACAAACAAAAAACAAACAACAAACAAACACAAACAACAACAAAAAACAAACACAAACAACAAAAACAAAACACAACAAAACAAAAACAAAAACAACAAACAAACAAAAAACACAAAAAAACAAACAAAAAAACAAAACAACAAAAACAAACAAAACAAAACAAACACAACAAAAAAACAAAACAACAAAACAACACAAAAAACAAACAACAACAAACAAAACAACAAACAAACACAAACAAACAAAAACAAAACAACACAACAAACAAAAACAACAAACACAAAACACAAACAAAAAAACAAACAACACAAAAAACAAAACAAACAACACAAACAAAACACAAAAACAAAACAAAACAACAAAAACAAACACAACAAACAAACAAAACAAAACAACAAACAACAACAAAACAACAAAAACAAAACAAAAACAAAAACACAAAAACAAAAACAAACAAAACAAACAACAAAACAAAAAAAACAAAAACAAAAAAAACAACAAAAACAAAAACACAACAAAAACAAAAAACAAAAAACAAAACAAACAAACAACAAAACAAAAAACACAAAAACAAAACACAAAACAAAAACAACAAAACAAACAAACAAAAAACAAACAACAAAAAAACACAAAAAAACAAACAAACAACAAAACACAAAAAAAACAAAAACAACAAACAACAACAAAACAACAAACAAAACAAAAACAAACAAAAAACAAAACAACAAAAAAACAACACAACAAAAACAACAAAACAAACAAAACAAAAAAACAAAACAAAAAACAAAACAAACACAAAACAAACAAAAAAACAAAAACAAACAACAAAAACAACAAAACAAACAAAACAAACAAAACAACAAAACAAAACAAAAAACAACACACAAACAAAAAACAAAACAAAAAACAAAAACAAACAAAAAAACAACAAAACAAAAACAAAACAACAAACAAACACAAAACAAAACAAAAAACAAAAAAACACAAAAAACAAAACAACAAAACAAACAAACACAAAAACAACAAACAAAAAAAAACAACAAACAACAAACAAAAACACAAAAACAAAACAACAAACAAAAAAACAAAAACAAAAAAACAAACAACAAACAAACAAACAAAAAAAAACACAAAACACAAACAAACAACAAAACAACAAAACACAAAAACAAACACAACAAAAAAACAAAACAAAAACAAACAAAACAAAAAACAAAAAAACAACAAAACAAACAACAAAAAACAACAAAACAACAAAAACAAAAACAAAAAAAAACAACACAACAAACAACAAAAACAAAACAAAAACAAACAAAACAACAAAACAAACACACAACAAAAAAACAAAACAAAACAACAAACAAAAACACAAACAAAAACAAAACAAACAAAAACAACAAAACAAAACAACACACAAACAAACAAAAACAAAAAACACAAACAAAACAAACAAAACAAAAAACAAAAACACAAAACAAAAAACAACAAACACAAAAACACAACAAACAAACAAAAACAAAAACAAAAACAAACAACAAAAACAAACAAAAACACAAAAAACAAACAACAAAACAAAAAACAACAAACAAAAAAAACAAACAAAACACAAAAACAAACAAAACAAAACAAAACAAAAACAAACAAAACAAAACAAACAAAACAACACAAAACAAACAAAAAACAAATCAAAACAAAAACAAAAAACAAACAAAACAAACAAAACAAAAACAAACAACAAAACAAACAAACAAAAAACAACAAAACAAAACAAAAACACAAAACAACAACAAAAACAACAAACAAAAACAAAAAACACAAACAACAAAAAAAAACAAACAACAAACACAAAACAAACAAAACAAAAAAACAACAACAAACAAAAACAAACAAAACAACAAAACAAACAAAAACAAACACAAACAACAACAAAACAAAAACAAAAAAACAACACAAAACAAAACAACAAAAACAAAACAACAAAACAAACAAACAACAAAACAAACAAAAAACAAACAAAAACACAACAAAACAAAAAACACAACAAAAACAAACACAACACAAAAAACACAAAACAAAAAACAAAACAAAAACAACACAAAAAAACACAAAAAACAAAAAAACAAACAAAACAACAACAAAAACAAAAACAACAAAAACAAAACAAAACAACAAAAACAAAACAAACAAAACAAAACACAACAACAACAAAAAACAAACAAAACACAAACAAACAAAAACAAAAACAACAAACAAAACAAACAAACAACAAAAACAAACACAACACAAAACAAAAACAAAAAACAAAAACAAACAACAAACAAAACAACAAAACAACAAAACAACAAAAACAACAAACAAAAAACAAAACAAACAACACAAACAAAAAACAACAACAAACAAACAACAAAAAAAACAACAACAAAAACAAAAAAACAAAACAAAAACACAACAAAAAACAAACAAAACAAACAAAAAACAAACAACAACAAAACAAAAACAAAAAACAAACAAAAAAAAACAAAAACAAAACAACACAACAAAACAACAAAAACAAAACAAACAACAAAACAAAAACAAAAAACAAACAACAAAAAAACAAACAAAAAACAAAAACAACACAAACAAAACACAAAAACAAAACAACAAAAAAACAAAAAAACAAAACAACAAACAACAAAAACACAAAACAAAAAACAACACAAAAAACAACAAAAAAAAACAAACAACAAACAAAACAAAAACAAACACAAAACAAAACAACAAAAACAAACAAAACAAACAAACAACAAAAAAACAAACACAAAACAAACAAAAACAAAAAAACAAACAACAAAACAAACAACAAACAAAAAACAAAAACACAAAAACACAACAAACAAAACAAAAACAAAACAACAAAACAAAAACACAAAAAAAAACAAACAACAACAAAACAAACAAAACAAAAAAAAACACACAAAACAACAAAAACAAAACAACAAAACACAAAAAAACAAAACAACAAACAAAAACAAAACAAAAAAACAAAAAACAACAAACAAAAACACACAAACAAAAACAACAACAAACAAACAAAAACAACAAAACAAAACAAAAACAACAAAAAACAAAACAACAAAACACACCAAAACAAAACAAAAACAAAAACAAACAAAACAAACACAACAAAACAAAAAAACAACAAACAAAAAACAACAAACAACAAACAAAAAAACACAAACAACAAAACAAAACAAAACAACAAACAACAAAACAACAAACAAAACAAAAAAAAACAAACAACAAACAAAACACAAAAAAACAACAAAACAAAAACACAACAAACAAAACAAAAAAACAAACAAAACAAAACACAAAAACAAACAAAACAAACACAAACAACAACAAAACAACAAAACAAAAACAACAAAACAAAAACAAAAAACAAAAAACACAACAACAAAAACAAACAACACAAACAACAAAACAAACAACAAACACAAACAAAAACAAAACACAAACAAACAACAAAAAAACAAAAACAAACAACAAAACAAAACAAAAACAACAACAAAAACAACACAAAAACAAAACAAACAAAACAACAAAAAACAAACAACAAAACAACAACAAAAACACAAACAAAACAACAAACAAACAACAAAAACAAAAACAAACAAAACACAAAAAACAAAACACAACAAAAACAACAAACACAACAAAACAAACACAAAAACAAAACAAAAACAAACAACAAAACAAACAAACAACAAAAAACAAAACAACAAAACAAAACACAAAACAAACAAACAAAAACAAACACAAAACAAAACAAACAAAAACAACAAACAAACAAAACAACAAACAAACAACAAAAACACAACAACAAAACAACAACAAACAACAAAACAAACAAAAACAAACAAAAAAACAAAACAAACAACAAAAAACAAAAAACACAAAACACAACAAACAAACAAACACAAACAAACAAAACAACAAACACACAACAAAAACAAAACACAAACAACAAACAAAACAACAAACAACACAAACAAAAACAAACAACAACAAAACAAAAAACAAAAACAAAACACAAACAAAACAACAAACACAAAAACAAAAACACAAAACAAACAAAACAACAAAAAAAAACAAAAAACACAACAACAACAAAACAAAAAACACAAACAAACACAACAACAAAAACAACAAAAAAAACAACAAACAAAACAAAACAAAACAACAAACACAACACAAAAACAAAACAAACAAACAAAAAACACAAAACAAACAACAAAAAACAAACAAACAAAACACAAAAACAAAACAAAACAACAAACAACACAAACAAAAACAACAAAACAAACACACAAAAACACAAAACAAAAAACACAAAACAAACAACAAACAAAACAACAAACAAAACAACAAAACAAAAAACAAACAAAAACAAACAACAAACACACAAACAAACAAAAACAAACAACAAAACACAACAACACAACAACAAAAACACAAAAAAAACAAAACACAACAAAAACAAACAAAAAACAAAACAAAAACACAACAAACAACAACAAAACAAAAAACAAAACAACAAAACAAAAACACAAACAAAACACAACACAAAACACAACAAAACAAAACAAAAACAAACAAAAACAAACAACAACAAACACAAACAACAAAACACAACAAAACAAAAACAAACAAAACAAACAACACAAAACAACAACACAAACAACACAAAACAACAAAAAACAACAAAAACAAACAAAAACAACAAAAACACAAACACAAAACAACAACACAAAACAAACAAAAACACAAAAAAACAAAACAACAAAAACAAACAAACAACAAAAAACAAAACAAAACAACAAACAACAACAAAACAAACAACACAAAAACAAACAACACAACACAAAACAAACAAACAAAAACACAAACAACAACAAAAACAAAACAAACAACAAACAAAACAAACAAAACAACAAACAAAACAACACAAACAAAAAACAAACAACAAAAACACAAACAAAACAACAACAAAACAACAACACAACACAAAACAAAAAACAAAACAACAAACAAAACAACACAAACACAACAAAAACAAAAAACACAAACAAAACAAAACACAACAAAAACACAAACACAACAAAAACAAAACACAAAAAACAACAAACAACAAAACAAAAACACAACAAAACAACAAACAAAAACAACAAACAAAAACAAACACAAAATCAACAAACACAAACAACACAACAAACAAAAACAACACAAAAAAAACAAAACAACAACAAAACAAACACAACAAAAACAAACACAAACAAACAAAACACAAAACAACAACAAAAAACAACAAAACAACAACAAACAAACAACACAAACAACAAACAACAAAACAAAAACAAAACAAACAAAAACACAACAAACAAAACAACAAACAACAAAACAACAAAACAAACAAAAAACAACACAAACAACAAAAACAAAACAAAAACAAAACACAACACAACAAACAAACAACACAACACAAAACAACAAACACAAAACAAAACAAAATCAAAAACAACAACAACAACACAAACAACAAAACAAAAAAACACAAAACAAAAAACAACAAAACAAACACAAAACAAACAACACAAACAACAACACAACAAAAACAAACAAAACAAAACAAACAACAAAACACAAAAACAAACAACAAAACAAACACAAAACAACAAACAAACAACAAAAAACAAACAAAACAAAAACAAACAACAACAAAAACAAAACAACAAAACACAAACAACAACAAAAAACAAACAAACAAACAACAAAACACAACAAACAAACAAACAAAACAACAAAACAAACAACAAAACAAACACAAACAAAAACAACAAACAAAACACAAACAAACAACAAACAAACAACACAAAACACAACAAAAAAACAAACAACACAACAAACAAAACAAACAAACAAAAAACAAACAAACACAACAACAAAAACACAACAAAACAAAACAACAAACAAAACAACAAAACAAACAAAACAAACAAAAAAACACAAACAACACACAAAAAACAAACAACAACAAACAAAACACAAAACAACAACAACACAACACAAAACAAACACACAAACAAAACAACAAAAAACAACAAAACAAACAAAACACAAAACAAAAACACAAAACAAACAAAACAACACAAACAACAAACAACAAAACAACACAACAAAAACAAAAACAAAACACAATCAAACAACAAACAAACAAACACAAACAAACAAAAACAACAACAAAACAAAAACAACACAACAAAACAAACAACAAAAACAACAACAAACAACAAACACAAAACAAAACAACAAAACAACAAACAAAAAACACAAAACAAACAACAAAAAACACAACAAACAAAAACAAACAACAAACAACAAAACACAACAAAAACAACACAACAAAACAAACAACAAACAACAACAAACAACAAACAAACACAAACACACAAAAAACAACAACAAACAAAACAAACAACAAACAAACACATCAAAAAACAACAAAAACACAAAACAAACACAACAAACAAAAACAACAAAACACAACAAACAAACACACAAAAACAAACAAAAACACAAACACAAAACAACAAAAACAACACACAAAACAACAACAAAACAAACAACAAACAAAAACAACACACAAACAAAAACAAACAAACAACAAAAACAACACAACAAACAACAAAAACAACACAAACAAAAACAAACAACACAAACAAACAAAACAACAAACAACAAAACACAACACAAAAACACAAACAAACAAAAACAACAAAACACAACAAACAAACAAACACAAAAACAAATCAACACAAAACACACAACAAAACAAACAAACAACAAACACACAAACAAACAACAACAAAAACAAAAACAAAACAACAACAAAAACAAACAAACAAAAACACAACAACAAAAACAAAAACAACACAAACAACAACACAAAAACACAACAACAACAAACAACAAAACAAACAACACAAAACAAAAATCAAAACAACAACAAACAAAAACAAAATCAAAAAACAAAACACAAACAAACAACAAAACAACAACAAAACAACAAACAAACACAACAACAAACAACAAAAAACAAACAACAACAACAAACAAACACAACAAACAAAAACAACAAAACACAACAAAAACAAAAACAACACAAACAACAAAACAACAAAAACAACAACAACACAAAAAACAAAACAAACAAACAAACACAAACAAACAAAAAACAAAACAACACAAACAACAAAAAACAACAAAAACAAAACAACAAACAAAACAAAACAACACAAAACAACAAACACAAACAAACAACAACAAACACACAAACAAAACAAACAACAAAACAACAAAACAACAAACACAAAACAAAACAACAAACAAACAAAAAACAACACAAAAACAACAACAAACACAACAAACACAAACAAAAACAACAAAACAACACAAAACAACAACAAACACAACAAAACAACAAACAAAAAACACAACAAACACAACAAAACAAACAAAACAACAACAAACAACAAAACAACAAACAAAAACACAAAACAAACAACAAACACAAAACAACAACACACAAAAAACAAACACAAAACAACACAACAAAAACAAAACAAACAAACAACACAAAACAACAAATCACACAAAACAAAACACAACAAAACAAACAACAACAAAAACACACAAACAAAACAACAACAAAACAACACAAAACAAAACAACAAACACACAACAAACAACAAAAAACAAAAACACAAACAACAAAAACAACACAAAAACAACAACAAAAAAACAACACAAACAAAAACAAACAACAAAACAAAAACAACAAAACACAAACAACAACAAACAACACAACAAACACAAAACAACAAAACAAACAACAAACACAAAAACAACACAAAAACAACAACAAAACACAAAAAACAAACAACAAACAACACAAAAACAAAAACACAAAAACAAACAACACAAAACAAACAACAAAACACAACAACAACAACAAAAAAACAAACAACACAAAAACACAAAACACAACAAACAAAACAACAAACACAAAACAAATCAAACAACACAAACACAACAAACAAAACAACACAAACACAAACAACAAACAAAACAAACAAAAAACATCAAACAAACAAAAACAACACAAACAAAAACAACAAACAAAACACAACAACAAAACAAACAAACAACAAACACACAAACAACAACACAAACAACAAAAAACAAACAAAACACAACAAAACACAACAAACAAAAAACAACACAAAACAAAACACACAACAAACAAAACAAAACACAAACAACAAACACAAACAACAACAACACAACAAAAACACATCACAAAAAAACAACACAACAAAACAACAACAAAAAACATCAAACACAAACAACAACACAAAAACAAACAAAACAACAACAAACACAAACAAACAACAAAAACATCAAACAAAACAAACAAAACAAAACAACAAAAACACAAACAACAACAAAAACAACACAACAAACAACAACAAAACAACAAAACAACAAACAAACACAAACAACACAACAAACAAACAACACAAAAAAATCACAAACAAAAACACACAAACACAAACAAACAACAAACACAACAACAAACAAAACAACAAACAAACACACAACAACAAACAAAACAACACACAAAAACAAAACACAACAACAACAACACAACAAACAAAACACAACAAACAAACAAACACAAAACAAACACAAACAACACAAACAAAACAACAAAAACACACAAAACAAACACAAACAACAACAAACAACACAAAACAACAACAAACAACAACACAAAACACAACAAACACAACACAACAAACAACAAACAAACACAAAACAAACACAACAAAACAAAACAACACAATCACAACAAACACACAACACAAAACAACAACAAAAACAACAAACAACAAAACAACAAAAACACAACAAACAACAAACAACAAAACACAACAACAAACACAACAACAACAAAACAAAAACAACAACAAAACAACAAACAAACAAACACAAAACACAACAACAAAACACAACACAAAACAAACAACAACAAACAAAACACAACAACAAACAAACAAAACAACAAACAAAACACAAACAAACAACACAAAACAAACAACAAACACACAAACAAACAAAAACACAAACAACACAAACAACAAACACAACAACAAACAAACAAACACAACAAAACAACAACAAACAAAACACAAACAACAAAAAACAACACAAACAAACAACAAAACAAACAACACAACAAACACAACAAACAACACAAACAACAAAACAACAAAACACAACAACACAAAAACAACACAACAAACAAACAAAACACACAAACAAACAAAAACAACAACAAAAACAACACACAAAACAAACAAACACAACAAAACACAACAACAAACAAAACAACAAAACACAACACAACAACAACAACACAAAAACACAAAACAAACAACAAAACACAACAAAAACAACACAAAAACAAAACACAAAACAAAAACACAACACAAAACAAACAAACAAACACAACAAAACACACAAACAACAACAAAACAAAACACACAAAACAAACAACAACACAAAACAAAACAACAACAACACAAAAAAACAACAAAACACAAACAACAACAACACAAACAACAAAAAAACAACAAACAACAAACACACAAAACAAAACAACAAAAACAACAAACAAAAACAACACAAAAACAAAACACAACAAAAACAACACAAACAACAAACAACAAACACAACAAAACAACACAAACATCAAAACACAAACAACAACAAAATCAACACAAACAAACACAAACACAACAAACAACATCACAACAAAACACAAAAACACAACAAACAACAAACAAACAAAACACAAACAAATCAAACAACAACACAAAAAACACAACAACACAACAAACAAACAAACAAAAACAACACAATCAAAAACACAAAACAAAAACACAACACAAAAACAAACACACAACAACACAAACACAAACAAACAACACAAAAAACAAAACAACAACAACAAACAAAACACAAACAAAAACACAACAAAAACAACACAACAAACAAAACACAAAATCACAAAACAAACACAAACAACACAAAACAAACACAACAAACAACACAACAACAAACAAAACACACAACAAACAAACACAAACAACAAACAACAAACAAAACACAACAACAAAACAAAACACAACAAACAAACACAACAACAAACAAACAACACAACACAAACACAACAAACAAACACAAACAAAAACAACACAAAACAAAAACAAAACAAAAACAAACACAACACAAAACAACAAATCACAACAACACAAACAACAAACAACAACACAACAAAAACACAAAAACAAACAAAACAACAACAACACAAACACAAACAAAACAAAAAACACAAAATCAACAAACAAAACAAACACAAACAAACAACAAACAACAAAACAACAAAACAAAACAACAAACACAAAAACACACAACAAACAACAAAACAACAACACAAACAAACAAACACAACAACAACACAAAACAAACACAACAAAACAACAAAAACACAAAACACAACAAACAAACACAACAAAACACAAACACAAACAAAAACAAACACAAACAACACAACAAAACAAACACAAACAAAACACAAACAAACACAACACAAAAACAACAAACAAACAACAAAAAAACACAACAAAAACAACAAATCAAAAACACAAACAACAAACAACAACACACAAAACAAACACACAAACAACACAAACAACAAAACAACACAAACAAACAAAACACACAAACAAAACAACAACAAACACAAAACAACAACAAACAAAACAAACAACAAACACAAACAACACAAAACAAACAACAACAACACAAACAAACACAAAAACACAAACACAAAACAACAAAACAACAAACACAACACAAACAAACAACACAAAACACAACAACAAACAACACAACAACAAAAAACAATCAAAACAAAAACAAACAAACACAAAATCAAACAACACAACAACAAAACAAACACAACAAAACAACAACAAAACACAAACAAACAAAAACAACACACAAACACAACACAACAAAACAACAAACAAAACAAACAAAACAACAAACAACAACAAACACAAAACAAACAAACAACAACACAACAAACAAACAAATCAACAAACAAACAAAACAAACAACAAACAAACAACACAAAACAACAAACACAACAACACAACAAACAACAAAAACACAAAACAAACAAAACAACAAAAAACACAACACAAACAACACAAACAACAACAACACAAAAACAACAAACAACAAACACAAACACAACAAACAACAAACAAAACAACACAAAACATCAACACAACAACAAAAAACACAAACAAAACAACAAAAACAACACAAAACAACAAACAACACAAAACACAAAAACAAACAAAACACAACAACAAAACACAAACACAAACAACAAACAACAACAAACACAAAACAACAAACAACAACAAAACACAAAAACAAAACAACAAAACACAAAACAACACACAAAACAAAAAACAACACAAAACAACAAACACAACAAAACAAACAACACAAAACAACAAAACAACAAAAACAAACAACACAACAAACAAACAAAACAAAACAAACAACACAACAACAAAAACAAAAAACAACAACACAA
The DNA here is from genome assembly GCA_038501795.1 of Pseudopleuronectes americanus. Taxonomy (NCBI): domain Eukaryota; kingdom Metazoa; phylum Chordata; class Actinopteri; order Pleuronectiformes; family Pleuronectidae; genus Pseudopleuronectes; species Pseudopleuronectes americanus. The sequence goes on from JBAMIH010000119.1 coordinate 55,772, forward strand.
AACACAACAAACACAAAACAACACAACAAACAACAAAACAACAAACAACAAACAAAAACAAACACAACAAAAACAACAAAACAAAACAAACACAACAAAAACAAAACAAAAACAAACAACACAAAAACAAACACAAACAAACAACACACAAACAACAAACACAAACAACACAAACACAAACAAAACACAAAACAACACAACACAACACAAAAACAACAAAACACACAAACAAACACAAAAACAAACAACAACAAACAAACAACACACAAACAAAACACAAACAAAAACAAACACAACAACAAAAAACACAAACAACAAAAACAAACAACACACAAAACACAAACAAAACAACAAACAAAAACACACAACACAAACAAAAAACAACAAACAAACAACAAACAACAAATCAACACAACAAACACAAAACAACAACAACACAAACAACACACAAAACAAACAAACAACAAACAACAAACAACAACAAAACACAAACAAACAACAACAACACACAACAAACAAAACAAACAAACAACAAAACAACAACAAAACAACACAAACAACAAAATCAAACACAACAAACACAACAAAACAAACACAAAACAAACAAAACAACAACACAAAACATCAAACACAACAACAAAAACAAACAAAACACAACAAACAACAACACAAAACAACACAACAAAAACAAACAAAACACAACAAACACAAAACAACAACACAAACACAAAACACAAAACAACACACAACAAACAAACACACAAAAACAACAAACAACAAAACACAACAAAACAACAACACAAAACAACAAACACACAAAAACAACAAACAACACAACAAACAACAAAACAAACATCACAAACAACATCAAACAAAACAAACACAAAAACAACAAACAACAAACAAAAAACAACAACACAAAACAAAACACAACAAACAAAACACAACACAAACAACAAAACAAAACACAAACAAACAAACAAAAACAACACAAACAACACAAAACAAACACAACAAAAACAACAAACACAACAACAAACAAAACAACAAAACACAACAAACACAACAAAAACAACAACAAACAACAACACAAACAAACACAAAAACAAACACAACAAACAAACAAAACACACAACAAACAACAACAACAACAAAACACAAACACAAAAACACAAACAACAAACAAAAAATCAAAACAAAACAACACAAAAACACAAACAACAAACAACAAAACAAAACACACAAACAAAAACACAACAAACAACAAAACAAACAACACAAACAAACAACAAAACAAACACAACAAACAAAACAAACACACACAACACAAACAACAACAACACAAAACAACAAACAAAAACAAAAATCAACAACAAAACACAAACAACAAACAACAACACAAAACAACAACAAAAACAAAACAACACAAACAACACAAACACAAAACAACACAAAAAACAAACACACAAAACAAACAACACAACACAACAAAACAAACACAAAACAACAACACAAAACACACAACAACAAACAAAAACAAAACACACAACAAACACAAACAAAACAACAACAAACAAACAACACAACACAACACAAACAACAACAAAACAACACACAAACAAACAACACAAACAACAACAACAACACAAAAACAACAAACACAACACAAAACACAACAAACAACAACACAAACAAACAAAAACACAACAAACAACACAAAAACAACAAAACACAAAACACAACACAACACAAAAACAAACAACACAACACAAACACAAACAAAAACAAAACAAACAACACAAACACAAAACAACAAAACAACAAAACACAAACACACAAACAAACAAAAACACAACAAACAAACACAAACAAACAACAAAACAAAACAACAAACACAACAAAACAACACAACAAAACACAACAAACACAAACAAAACAAAAACAACACAAAACAAACACAAACAAACAACACACAACAAAACAAAACAACACAACAAACACAACACAAAAACACAAACACAACAAAACACAACAAACAACAAACACAACAACACAAAAAACAAACAACAAACACACAACAAAAACAACAACACAACAAAAACACAACAAACACAACAACAAACAACAAAACACACAACAAACACACAAACAAAATCAAACACACAAAAACAACAAAACAACACAAACACAACAAACAAAACACAAACAACAAAAACAAACACAACAACAAAACACAACAACACAACAACAAACACACAAACAAACACAACAAACAAACAACACAAAACAAAACACACAAACAAACAACAAAACACAAACAAACACAACACAACAAAACAAACAACAACAACACAAAACAAACAACACAACACAAAACACAAACAAAACAAACAAACAACAAACAAACAACAAACACAAACAACAAACACAAAACAACAAACAATCAACAAACAACACACAACAAACAAACAAAAACAACAACAAACAACACAAAACAAACAACAACAACACAAACAAACACAAACACACAAAACAACAAACACAAACAAACAACACACAAACAACAAACAACAACACAACACAAACAAAACACAAACAACACAAAAAACAACAAAACACACAAAACAAAAACACAACAAACAACAAAACAAAACACAACAAACACAACAAAACACACAACAACACAAAACAAACAACACAACAAAAACAACAAACACAACAAACAACAACAACAAAACAACACAACAAACAAAACACAACAACAAAAACAACAAACACAACAAACAAAACAACAAAACACAAACAACAACACAAACAACAACACAACAAAAACAACACAAAACACAACAACAAAACAACACAACACAAACAAACAAACAACAAAATCAAACAACACAAAACACAAACAACAACAAAAACACAAACACAAACACAAACAAAACAACAATCAAACAAACAAACAACAACACAAAAACACAACAACAAACAAACACAAAACAAAACAACAATCACACAAAACAACAAACACACAACACAAAACAAATCAAAACACAACAACAAACAAAACAAACAACACAAACAAAACAACACACAAACAACACAAACAAAACAAAACAAAAACAACAAACAAACACAAAAACAACAACAAACAAAACAACACAAAACACAAAAACAAAAATCACAACAACAAACAAACAACAAACAACAACAAACACAAAACAAACAAACAAAAACACAAACAACAAAACAAACAACAAACACAACAAAACAACAACAAAACACACAAACAAAAACAACAAACAACAAACATCAAAAAAACAACAAACAAACAACAAACAACACACAAAACACAAACAAAAACAACAAACAACAAAACAAACACAAAACACAAACACAACAAAACAAATCAACAAACACAAACAACAACAACACAAACAAACAACAACAAAACACACAAAAACAACACAAAAACACAACACAAACAAACAACAACAACACAACAACAAACAACACAACAAACAACAAACACAAAACAAACAACAACACAAACAACAAAACAACACAAACAAACAACAAAAACACACAACAAACACAAACACAACAAAACAACAAACAACACAAACACAACAAAAAACAAATCAACAAAAACACAACAACACAACACACAAACAACAACATCAAAAACAACACAACAAACACAACAAACACAAACACAACAACAAAACAACAACAAACAACAAACAACACACAAACAACAACACACAACAAAACAACACAAAATCACAACAACACAACAACACAAACACAAAAACAAACAACACAAACAACAACAAATCAAACAAAACAAAACACACACAAACAACACAAAAATCACAACAAACACAACAAAACAAACAACAAACAACACAACAAACAAACAACAACACAACAAAATCAAACAACAACAAACAACACAACAACAAACACACAAAAACACAAAACACAACATCAACAAAACAAAACAACACAACAAACAAAAAACACAACACAAAACAAACACACAAACAACACAAAACAAACACAACAAAAACAACACAAACAAAAATCACACAAAACACAACACAACAACAAAAACAACAAAAAACAACACAACAACAAACACAACAAACAAAACACAAAAACAAACAACAAAACAACACAAAACACAAAACAACACAACACACAACAAAACAAACAACAAAAACAACACAAACACACAAACAAAACAACAACAAAAACAACAAAACAACAACAAACAACAAACAACACAAACACAAACAAACAAAAACAACAAACAACAAAACAACAAACAAACACACAAAACAACAACACAAAACACAACAACAAACAAACACAACACAAACAAACAAAACACACAACAACACAAAACAAACAAAACAACAAACAACACACAACACAAAAAACACAAACAACAAACACAACAACAACACAAACAAAAACACAAACAATCAAAACAAACACAACAAACACAACAAACAAAACACAACAACAAACAAAACACAACAAAACAACACAACACAAACACAAACACAACAACACAAACAACAACAACAACAAAACAACAAAACAACAAAACAAACACAAAACAAAACACAACAAACAACACAAACACAACAAAACAAACACAACAAACAAACAACACAAAAAACAACAACACAAAAAAAAACAAACAAACACAACAAACAAAACAACAAACACAACAACAAAAAAACAACACAACAAAACAACAACACACAAACAACAAAAACACAAAACAACAAAACAACACAAACAACAAACACAAACACAAAACAAAAACACAAAACAACAACACAAACAAACAAAAACACAACACAACAACAACAAACAACAAACAAAAACACACAAACAACAAACACAAACAAACAACAAAACAACAACACAAACAAAACAAACAAACAAACAAACAACAAACAACAACAACAAACAACACAAAAACAACAACACAACAAACAACAAAAATCAAACAAAACAACACACAACAACACAAACAAACACAACAAACACAACAAACACAAACAACAACAAACAAAACAAAACACACACAACAAACAACAAACAACAAAACAACACAAAACAAACAACACACAACACAACAAAACACAAACAAACAAAACAACAAACACAACACAAAACAAAACACAACAACAAACACACAAACAACAAAACAACAACAACAAAACACAAAACAACACAAAAACATCAAAAACAAAACAAACACAAACACAACACAAACAAACAACACAACAAAAACAACACAACAACAAACAACAACAAACACACAACACAAACAAACAACAAAACAACAAACAACACAACAAACACAAACAACACAAACAACAAAACAAACAACAAAACACAACAAAAACACAAACACAAACAAACAAAACAACAACACAACACAAACAAACACAAAACAACACCAAAAAACAAACAACAACACAACAAACAAACACAACACAACACAACAAACAAACAACACAAAACAAACACAACACACAACACAAACAACAAAACAAACAAACAAAACAAACAACAAACAACACAACAAACAAACACAACAAACACAAACAAAACAAAAATCAACACACAAAAACAACAAAACAACACAAACACAAACAACAAACAACACAAACAAACAAAAACACAAAACACAAAACACAACAAACACAAACAAACACAATCAACACACACAAAAACACAACAACAAACACAATCAACAAACAAACACACAAACAACAAAACAACACAAACATCACAACACAAAACAACAACAAACACAACAAAACAAAAAAACACAACAAACACAACACAACAAAAAAACACAACAAACAACAAACAAACACACAAAACAAACAAACACAACAAACACATCAACAAAACAAACAAAACAACACAAACAAACAAACAACAAAACACACAACAAAACAACAAAACAACACAACACAAAAACAACAACAAAAACAAAACACACAAACAACAATCAACAAAAACACAAAACAACAAACACAAAACACAACAAAAACACAAAAACAACAACACAACAAATCACAACAAAACAAAACAACACAAAACAAACAACAACACAAAAAACAACAAAACACAAACACAAACAACACAAACAACAAAACAAAACAACAAAACAACACAAACAACACACAAACAAACAAACACAACACAAAAACACAAAACACACAAAACAAACAACACAACAAAACAAAACAAACACAAAAACAACACAAACAAACAACAAAACAACACAAACAAAACAACAACAAACAACAAACAAACAAATCACAACAAAACAAACAACAAAACAACAAACAAACAACACAACATCAAAACAACAACAACAAATCACAACAACAACACAACAAAACAAACAAAAACACAAACAACAAACACACAAACACAACACACAAACAACAACAAAACAACACAAAACAAAACACAACAACAAACAAACAAAAAAATCACAAACAACAAAACAACAACACAAAACAAACAACACAAACAAACAAACACACAACACACAACAACAAACAAACACAAAACAACACACAAAACACAACACAAACAACAACAACAAACAACAAACATCAAACAACACAAACAACAACAAAACAACAACAACAACAACAAACAAAACAAACACACAAACAAACAACAACAACACAAACAAAACAACACAACAATCAACAAACAAACACAACAACAAAACAAAACAACAAACAACAAATCACAACAACAACAAACAACATCAACAACAACACAAACACAAACAACAAAACACAAACAAACAACACACACAACAAACACAAACAACAACAACAAACACAAACACAACAAAAACAAACAAACAACAAAACAACATCACACAAACAAACAACAACAAAACACAAACACACAAAAAACACACAACACAAAAACACAAACAACAACACAACAAACACAACAACAACAAACAACAACAAACACAAAACAAACAACAAACAACACAAAACACAACAAAACACAAACAAAACACACAACAAAAACACACAACAAACAACAAAACACAACACAACACAAACAAACACAAACAAACAACAAACAACACAATCAAAACACAACACAACACAAAAACAACAAAAACACAAACAACAAACAAAACAACAAACAATCACAACAACACAAAACAACAAACAACATCAAACACAAACAAACACAACAAACACAACAAAACAACAAAACAAACAACACAAAAACAACACAACAACAAAACAAAACAATCAACACACAAATCAAACAAAACACAATCAAACAAACACAACAAACACAACAAACACAAACAACAAAACAAACAAAAATCACACACAAACAACAAACAAACAACACAACAACAAAAAACAACAAACAACAAAACAACACAACAAACAACAACACAAAACAACAACAACAACACAACAAACACAAACACAAACAACACAAAACACAACAAAACAAACAAAAACAACACAAAACAACAAACACAAAAACAACACACAACAAAATCAAACAACAAACAAACAAACAAAACAACAACAACACAAAAACAAACAACAAACACAAACAAACACAACAAAAACAACAAACAAAACAACAACAACACAACAATCAAACACAAAACAACACACAAACAACACACAAACAAAACACAAACAACAAACAAAACAAACACAACAACAAAACACAACAACAAAACAACACAAAAACAAACAAACAACAAAAACAAATCACAAACAACACAAACACAACAACACAAAAACAAACAACACAACACAAAACAACAAACACAACAAAACACAAAACAACAAACAACAACAACAAAACACACAACAACAAACAACACAAACACAACAAAACACAAAACACAACAAACACAAAACAAACACAACAACAAAAACAAACACACAAACACAAACAACAACACAAAAAACACAAACAATCAACAACAAAACACACAAACAACAACAACACAAACAAAACAAACACAACAAACAAAACAACAAACAAAACAACAAACACATCAAAACAACACAAACAACAACAAAACACAAAACAACAAACAACACAAACAACAATCAACAAAACAACAACAATCACAAAACACAAACAAACACAACAAAACAACAAACAACAAACAAAACACAAAAACAAACATCAACACAAAATCAAAAACATCACAACACAAACACAACAACACAAAACAAACACACAACAACAAACAACAAACAAAACACAAAAACAATCACAAACAACAACAACAACACAAAAACAAACAACAAAACACAACAACAACACAAAACAAAACAACAACAAAAACAAACACAACAACAAACACAACAAAACACAACACAACACAAAAACACAAACAAACACAAACACACAAAACAACAACAAACAAAACACAACAAAAATCAACAAAAACAACACAAACACAAACAAATCACACAAACAACAAAAAAACACAAAACAACACAACATCAAAACAACAACACAAACACAACACAAAACAACAACAAAAAACACAAACAACAACAAAACAACACAACAAACAACAATCACACAAACACAAAACACAACAAACACAAACAACAACACAAATCACAAAAACAAACAACAAAACAACACACAACAAAAACAACAACAACAACAAACACACAAACAAAAATCAACAAACAACAAAACAACACAAACACAACAAACAAAATCACAACAACAAACAAACAACACAAAAACACAAACAAATCAAACACAAACACAAAAAACAACACACAAACAACACAACAAACAAAACAACAAACAACACAAACAAAACAACAAAACACAACAAACACACAAAACACAACAAAATCAAACACAAAAACAACAAACACAAAATCAAACAAAACACAAACAACAAACAAATCACACAACAAACAACACAAAACAACAATCAAAAAACACAAACACAACAACACAACAAAACAACAAACATCAAACAACAAAACAAACAACAAACACAACAAACAACAACACAAAACACAAAACAACAAAACAAATCACAAACAACACAAAATCAACAACAAACAAAACACACAAACACAAACACAACAAACAAAAAAACAACAAATCAACAAACAACAAAACACAACAACAAAACAATCACAACAATCACAAAACAACAAACAACAACACAACAACAACAAAACAACAAACACAACAAACAACAAACATCACACACAAAACAAACAACAAACAAACACAACAAACAACACAAAACAAACAAAACATCAAAAACAACAACACAAAACAAACAACAAAACAAACACAAACACACAAAACACAAACAAAACAACAACACACAAAACAAACAAAACACAACAAACACAACAAATCAACAAACAAACACACAAAACAAACAAAAACAACACAACAAACACAAACAACACAAACAACACACAACAAAACAACACAAACAAACACAAAAATCAACACAACAACACAACAAAAACAATCAAACACAAACAAAACAACAACACAAAACAAACAACACAAACACATCAACAAAACAACAACAAAACACAAAAACACAACAAACAACAAACAACAACAACACACAACAACACAAAACAACACAAACAACAAAACACAAACAAACAACACAACAACAACACAAACACAAACACAACAAACAACACAAAAACACAACACAAATCAACAAACAAACAAAACACAACAAACAACAAAATCACAAAACAAACAAAAACAACAACACAAAACACAACAAAAAACACAACATCAAAAACAACAAAACAAACACAAAACAACAAATCAAACACAACAAACACAAACACAAACAACAACAAAACACAACAACAAATCAAAACAAACAATCACAAACAACACAAACAAAACACAAAACAAACAACACAAAAACACAAAAACACAAACAACAATCAACAAACAAATCAAAACACAAACAACAAAACACAAAACAAACAACAAACACAACAAAACAAACACAACAACACAAAAACACAACAACAAAACAAACACAAAAAAACAAAACAACACACAAATCAACAAACAACAAACACAATCAACAACAACAAACAACAACAATCAAACAAACACAACAATCAAAAACACAAACAACAAACAACAAACAACAAAAATCACAACAAACACAAACAACAAAACAAAACAACACACAAATCAAAACACAACAAACAACAACAAACAACAACAAACATCAACAACAAAACAAACAAAACACACAACACACAAAACAAAACAACACAACAACACAAACAACAAAACACACACAACAACAACACAAACAAACACAAACAAACAACACAACAACAACACAAAACAAACAACAAAACAAAACACAACACAACAACACAAACAAACACACAAACACAACAAACAACACAAAAAACAAACAACACAAAACAACACAACAACAAAACAACACAACAAACAAACACACAAACAATCAACAACAAAACACAACACACAAACACACAACACAAACAAAACACAAAACAAAACAACACAAACACAAAACACACAAACAACAAACACAAACAACACAAACAAAAACAACAAACACAAAACACAAACAACAAAACATCAACAACAAAACACAACAACACAAAACAACACAACACAACAAACAACAAACACACAAACAAACAACAAACACAACACAAACACAAACAAACAAAACAACACACAACAACAAACACAACAAACACAACAAAACAAACACAACAACAAACAACAAACACAAAACACAACAAAACACACAACAAACACAACAAACAAAAAACACAAACAATCAACAAAACAACAAACAACAAACACACAAACAAACAACAACAACACATCAAACACAAAACAACACAACAAACAACAACAACACAACAAAACAAACACACAAACACAAACACAACACAAAACAAAATCACAAACAAACAAACAAACACACAAACAACACAACAAACAAAACAACACAATCACAACACAAAACAACAACAACAAACACAACAAAACACAACAAATCAACACAACACAAAACAACAAAACACAACAACACACAAAACAACACAACAACAAACAAAAATCACAACAAAACACAAACAACAAAACAACAAACATCAACAAAACACAACAACACAAACATCAACAAACAAAACAACACAAATCAACAAACAACAAACAAACAACAACAAACACAACAAACACAAACAAAACACAACAAACACACAACAAAACAACAACAAAACAACAAACAACACAAACAAAACACAACAACAAAAAACAACAAACACAAAACACACAACACAACAAACACACAAACAAACAACACACAAAACAAACACACAAACACAACAAAAAACAAATCAACAAACACAAACAAAAAAAAACACAACACAACAAAACACAAACAACAACAACACAACAACAAACACAAACAAACAACACACAAAACACAACAACACAACAAAACAACAACACAACACAAAACAACAACAAACACAAACACAACAAACAAACACATCACAACAAAACAACACAACAAAACACAACAACAAACAACACACAAAACAAACAACAACAAACAAACACAAAAACACAACAAACACAAACAACAAACAACAACACAAACACAAATCAAAAACAACAAACAAACACAACAACAAAACACAAAACAACAACACAACACACAAACAACAACACACAAAACAACAACAAAACAACAACACACAAACAAACAAACACAACAACAAAAACAACACAAATCAACAAACAACACAACAAACAACACAAAAAACACAAACAACACAAACAACAACAACATCAACAAAACAAACAACAAACAAACAAAACACACAAACAACAACAAACAAAAACAACAAACACACAAAACACAACACAACAAACAACACAACAAACACAACAAACAAACACAACACAAACAACAAAACACAACAAAAAACACACAACAACAAAACAAAACAATCAACAAACAACAACAAACAACAAACACAAACACAAACAACAAACAAAAACACAACAAAACAAACAAAACAACAAACACAAAAACAACACACAAAACAAACACACAACAACAAAACAAAAACACAAACAACAAACAACACACAAACAAAACAACAAAACAAACACAAACAACACAAAAACAACAACAACAAAACAACAACAAAACAACATCACAACAAACAACACAACAAATCACAACACAAAACAACACAAAACAAAACAACACAACAAAACAAACACAAAAACAACAAAACAACAAAACACACAACAAAACAAACAACACAAAACCACAACAACAAACAACAAACACACAACACAACAAAACACAAACAACACAAAATCACACAAAACAACAAAACACAACAACAAAAACAAAACAAAACAAACACACAAACAAAACACAAACAACACACAAAACAAACAACAAACACAAAACACAAATCAACAAAAAACACAAACAAACAACACAACAAACACACAAACAAACAAAACAACAAACACAAATCAAAAACAAACACAACAACACAAACAAAACACACAAACAACAATCAACAAAACAACACAAACAAACACAACACAACAACACACAAACAAAACAACATCAAAACAACAAACACAAAACAACAACAACACAAAAACAACAACAAACACAAAACAACACAAAACAATCAAAACAACAAACACAACAAAAACAAACAACAAAACAACAACAAAACAATCACAACACAACAAACACACAAACATCAAACAACAAAACAAACACAAAAACAACACAACAAAACAAACACAAACAAAACAACAACAAAAACAACACACAAAAACAAACACAAAACAACAACACAAAACAACAAAACAACAAACACACAACACAAAAACAAAACACAATCACAAAACAAAACACAACAAACACACATCAACACAAACAAAACAACAAACAAACAACACAAAACAAACACAACAAACACAACACAAAAACACAAAAACAACAAACAACAAAACACAACAAAACAACAACAAAAACACAACAAAACAAAAATCAACAAACACAACAACACAAACAAACACAAACATCAACAAACACAAAACAACACACAAAACACAAAACAAAAACAACAAAACACAACAAAACAAACACAACACACAAAAACAAACAAATCACAACACAAACACAAAACAAAAACAACAAAACAACAATCACAAAACAACAACAAAAAACAACACAACAAACACAACAAAACACAACACAAAACAACAAACACAAACAACACAAACAAAAACAACACAAACAAACACAAACAACAAAAACAACACAACAACAAACAACAAACAACAACAAACACAACAAAACACAACAACATCACAACAAAACAAACAACAAACAAAACACAACAACAACACACAAACATCAAACAACACAACAAACACAACAAACACAAAACAAACAACACAACAAACAAAACAACACAAAACAACACAAACAAAAACAACAAACAAACACAACAACAAAACAAAAAACACAAAACACAAACAACACAAAAACAACAACAACAAACAACAAACAAAACACAACACACAAAAAACACAAACAACACAACAAAACAACAACACACAAACAAACACAACACAAACAACACAAACACAACAACACAAACAACAAACACAAACAACAAACAAAACAACAAAACACAACAACAACAACAAACAATCAAACACAACAAACACACAAACAAAACACAACAACACAAACAAACACACAAACAACACAACAAAACACAAACAAATCAAAACACAAAACAACAACAAACAACAAACACAAACAACAAACAAACAACAAAAACAAACACACAAAAACAACACAAACAACAAAAAACAAAACAACACAACAAAACAAACACACAAACAAACAAAAACACAACAAACAAACACAACAAAAAACACAAACATCAACACAACAAACACAAAACAACACAAACAACAAACAAACACAAACACAACAAACAAACACACAAAACAAACAAAAACAAACAAAACACAACAAAACAAACAACACAACAAAAACACAACATCACAACAAACAACAAAAACAAACAACAAACAACAAACAAAAACAACAACAACAAAACAAAATCAAACACAACAACAAACAAACACAACAAAAACAAACACAAAACAACAACAAATCACAAACAACAAACAAACACAAACAAAAACAACAACAACACAACAAACAAACAAAAACAACAAAACAACAACAAAAAACATCAAACAACAAACAAAACAACAAACAACACAACAACAACAAAAACAACAAACACAAAACAACAAAACACAAAACAACACAACAACAAACAAAAACACAACACACAAACAACAACACAAAACAACAAACAACAACAACACAAAACAACAACAAAAACAAAACAAAAACACAACAACACAAAACAACAAAACAACAACAAACAACACAAACATCAACAAACAAAACAATCACACAAAACAAACAAACAACAAAACAAACAACAACAAACAAAACAACAACAAACAAAAAACAATCAACAAACAACAAACAACAAACAATCAAAAACACAAAACAAAAACACAAAAACAAACAAACAACAACAAACACAACACAAACAAACAACACAAAACAAACACAACAACAACAAAACAAACACAACAAACAAACAAAAAACAACAACAAATCAACAAACAAAAAACACAACAAACAAAACAAACACAAAAACAAACAAACAACAACAAAACAACAAACACAACAAAAAACACAAACACAACACAAAACAAACAACAAACAACAACAAACAATCAAAACACACAAAACACACAAAAACACAACAAACAAAACAAACACAACAAAAACAACAAAACAAACACAACAACAACAAATCAAAAACAAACAAAACAAAACAAAACACAACAAACAAACAACAAACAACAACAAAACAACACAAAACAACACAAAACAAACAACAACACAAAACAACACAACAACAAAAACAAACAACATCAAACACACACAAAACAAAACAACAAACACAACACAACAAAAACAACACAAAATCAAACAAACACAAAACAACAAAACAACAAACAAAACACAACAAAACAAAACAAACAAACAACATCACAAAACAAAAACAACACAAAACAAACAACAAAACACAAACAACACAAAACAAAACAACAACAACACAAACAAACAAACACACAAACAACAAACAACAAACACAACAAACACAAACAACACAAACACAACACAAACAACAACAAAACAAACAAAACAAACAAACAACACAAAACAAAAACAAACACAAACAAAACACAAAAACAACACAACACAAACACAAAAACAAACAAAACAACAAAACACAACACAACAACAAAATCAAAAACAAACAACAAAACAAAACACAAACAAAAACACAAACAACAACAACAAACACAAAAACAAACAACACAAAAACAACAAAACAACAACAACAACACAACAAAAACAAACAAAACAAAAACAACAAAACAACAAACAAAACACAACAACAAAAACAACACAAAACAAAAAACACAAAACAAAACACAACACAAAACAACAACACAAAAACAACAAACAAACAACAAAAATCAAACAACACAAAAAACAAACACAACAACACAAAAACAACAAACAAAACAAAACAAAAACAAACAAAACAACACAAACAACAACAAAACAAACAACACAACAAACAAAAAACAACACAAACACAAACAAATCAAAAACAACACAAACAAAAACACAAAAAACAAAACACAAACAAAACACAACAAAACACAAAACAACAACAAACAACAAAACAAACAACACAACACAACAACAAAACAAAAACACAAACAAACAACAAACAAACACACAACAAACAACACAAACAACAACAAAAAAACAAACAAAAACACAACAAACAACACAAACAAAAACACAACAACAAAACACAAACAACAAACAAAAATCAACACAAAACACAACAAAACAACAACAAAACAAACACAAACAACACACAAAACAAAAACAACACAAACACAACAAAACAAACAAAAACAACAAACAAACAAAACACAACAAAACAACACAACAAACAAACAAAAACAACACAAAAAAACACAAACACACAACAAACAACAAAAACAAACAACACAACAACAAAACAACAAACACAACAAAACAAACAAACAAACAACACACAAAAAACAAAACAACACAAAACAAAAACACAACAACAAAATCAAACAAACACAACAAAACAATCAAAAAAACACAAACACAAAACAAACAAACACAAAACATCAACAAACACAAAAACAAAAACACAAACAAACAACACACAAACAAAATCAAAAAAACAAACAAACAACAAAAAACAACAAACACAAACAATCAAACAAACACAAACAAAAAACAACAATCAAACACAAACAACAAAACAACACAAACAAACAAAACAAACACAACACAAAACAACACAAACAACAAAACACAAACAAACACAACAAAACATCACAACACAAAACAACAAACACAAAACAACAACAAAACAAACAACAAACAAAAAACAACAACAAACAAAAACAAACACACAAACAACAACAACAACAAACAACAACAAAACAAACACACAAACAAAACAACAAAACAACATCACAACACAAAAACAAAACACAACAAAACAACAAAACAACAAAACAACACACAAAAACAAAACACAAAACACAACAACAACAAACACAAACAAAACAACAAACAACAAAACAACACAAAAAACAACAACAATCAAACAAAACAAAACACAACAAACAACAAAAACACACAAAACACAAAACAACAACAAAACAACACAACAACAAACAAAAACACAAACACAAACAACAAAAACAAACAACACAAAAACAACAAACACAAACACAAAAAACAAACAACAAAACAACAAACAAACAAACACAAACAAAACACAACAAAAACAACACAAACACAAAAAACACAAACAAACAAAACAACAACAACAAAAACACAACAAACAAAAACAACACAACAAACAAACAAAACAAAAACACAAACAAACAACAACAACAATCAAACACAACACAAAACAACAAAACAACAACAAACACAACAAAACAACACAAACAAAACACAAACAACAACAACAAAACACAAAAAACAACAACACAAAACAAACAAAAACACAACATCAAAAACAACAAAACAAAAAACACAAAAACAAACAAATCAAACAACACAACAACAACAAACAACAACAAACAACAAAACAAACAACAAAAACACAAAACAACACAACAAAACAAAAACAACAACAAAACAAACACAAACACAACACAAACAAACAAAACACAAAATCAACAACAACAAAACACAAAAACACAAACACAAACAAACAACACAAAACAAACAACAAAACAACAACAAAAAACACAAACAAACACAAACAACAACAAACACAAAAACAAAACACAACAAACAAACAAAACAACAACACAAAACAAACAAAAAACACAACAAACAAACACAACAACAAACAAAACACAAACAAACAACATCAAACAACAAACACAAACAACAAAAACAAACAACATCAAACAACAAACAAAAACAAACACAAACAAACAACAACAAACACAAACAACAAAACAAACAACACACAACAAAACAAACAACACAAACAATCAAAACAACAAACAACACAAACAAAAACAACAAAACAAAACAAACAAAACAAACAACAAAAAAACACAAACAAAAACAAAACAAACATCAACAAACACAACAAACAAAAAAACAACAAACAAAACAAACACACAAAAACAAACAACACAACAAAACAACAACAAAACAACAAACAACACAATCAAACAAACAAACAACAAAACACAAACAAACACAAAACAAATCACAAACAAACAACAAAAAAACACAACAACAAAAAACAAACACAAACAAACAACAAAAATCAACAAAACAAACAACAACAACAAAACACAACAAACAACACAAAACAACAACAAACAAACAACAAAACACAAACACACAAACAAAAACAACAAAAAACAACAAACAACATCAACAAACAACAAAACAAAACAACACAACAAACACAAAACAAAAAACACAAAACAACAATCAAAACAACAAAAAACAACAAAAACAAAACAACACAAACAAAAACACAACAAAACACAACAAACAAAACAACAACAAAACAACAAACAAAACACAAAAAACAAACAACAAACACACAAACAAAACAACAACAAAACAAACAACAAACAAAAACAAACACAACAACACAAACAAACACAAAACAACAAACACAAACAACACAAAACAACAAACACAACAAAAACAAAACAAAACAACAAAAACAAAACAAAACACAACAAACAACAAACAACAACAAACAACAAAAACAAAAAACACAAACAACACAACAAAAACAACAAACAAAAACACAAACAAACACAAAACAAAACAACAAAAAAACAAAAACACAAACAAACAAAACAACACAACAAACACAAACACAACAAACAACAAACACAACAAAAACAAACAAAACACAAACAAAACAACACACAAAAAAAAAAACAACAACAACAACACAAAAACAACAACAACAATCAAACAACAAACAAACAACACAAACAACAAAAACACAAAACAACAAACAAAAACACAAAACAACACAAACAACAAACAACAAACACACAACAAACAAAAACAAACAAAACACAAACAAACACAAACAACAAAACACAAACAAAACAACAACACAAACAAAAACAAAACAACAAAAACAAACAAAACAAACAAACACAACAAAACAAACAATCAAAAAACACAAACAACAACACAAACACAAAACACAACACAAAAACAAACAACAACAACAAACAACAACAACAAACAACACAACAAAACAACACAAACAACAAAACACAAAACAAACAACAAACACAAACACAAACAAAAAACAACAAACAAACACAAAACAACAACAAACACAAAAACAACAAACAACAAACACAACAAACACAACAACACAAAAAACAACAAACACAAACAACAAAACAAAAAAACAACACAAAACAACAACACAAAACACAACAACAAACAAAAAAACAAACAACAACAAAAACAAAAACAACACAACAAAACACAAAAACAACACAACAAAACATCAAAAACAAACACAACACAAACAAAAAACAAACACAAAACAACACAAACAAAACAAACAAAAAACAACACAACAAACAAAAACAAAAATCAACAACAACAAACAAACAACAACAAAACAAACAAAACAACAACAAAACACAACAACACAAAAAACAAAAACAACAAACAAACAAAACAACAAACACAAACAACACAAACAACAAAACAACAAACAAACACAAAAACAAACAACAAAAAACACACAAACAAACAACAAAAAACACAAAACAAAAAACAAACAACAAACAAACAAAAAACAACAAAACAAACACAAAAACAATCAAAAACAACAACAAAACACAAACAAAACACAAAAAACACAAACAACACACAAACAAACAAAACAAACAACAACACAAAACAACAAACACAAAACAAACAACAAAACACAACAACAAAAAACAACAAACAACAAACAAACACAAAACAACAACAAACACAACAAAACAAACAAAAAAACAAACACAAACAAAACAAACAACAAAAACAAAAACACAACAAAAACAACACAACAAACACAAAAAAAACACAAACAACACAAACAACAAACACAACAAAAACACAACACAACAAACAACAAAACACAACAAAACAAAACAACATCAAAAAACAAACAAACAAACACAAACAAACAAAACAACAACAAAACAAACACAACAAAACACAACAAAACAACAACACAAACAACAAACAAAAACAAACAAACAACAAAACAACACAAAACAACAACACAATCACAAAAACAAAACACAAACAAACAACACAAATCAAAAACAAAAACAACAAAACAACAAAAACAAACAAAACAAAAACACAACACAAAACAACAAAAAACAACAAACACAAACAAACAAAACAACAAAACAACAAACAACAACACAAAAAATCAACAAAACAACACAAAACAACAACAACAAACACAACAACAAAACACAAAACAAACAAACACAATCAAACAAACACAAAAACAAACACAAAACACAAAACACAAATCAAACAAAACACAAACAACAAAACAAACACAAAACATCAAACAACAAAACAACACAAACAAACAAAAATCACAAACACAACAAAAAACACAAAAAACAAAACAACAAACACAACAAACAAAACAAACAACAAAACACAAACAAACACAAAACACAACAAAACAACAAACAAAAACAACAAACAACAAAACAACAAAACAAACAAAACAACACAAAACAACAACAAACAACAAACAACAAACAAAACAACACAAAACACAAACAAAACAAACACAAAACAACAAAACAAACAAAAACAACACAAACAACACAACAACAAAAAACACAAAACAACAACAAACAAACAAACACAACAAACAACAAAAACAACAACAAAAACAACAACAACAACAACAAACACAAAAAACACAAAACAACACAACAAAACAAACAACAAACAAAAACACAAAACAACAACAAACAAAAACAAACACAACAAAACAACAAAACAACACAAACAAAACAAACACAAAAACAACACAAACAACACAAACAACAAACAAAACACAAAACAAAAACAACAACACAAAATCAAAACACAAAACACAAAAACAACAAAACAAACACAAAAAACAAACAAAAACAACACAAACAACAAACAAACACAAACAAAAACAAACAAACAAAACAATCAACAAACAAACAACAAACAAACAACAAACAAAACAACAACAACAAAACAACACAAAACAACAAAACAACAAACAACACAAACAAAAACACAAAAAACAACACAAAACAAACAACAACAAAACACAAAACAAACAAAAAACACAACACAAACAAACAACAACAACACAAAACAAACAACAACAAACAAAACAACAACAAAACACAAACAAACACAAACAAACAACAACAAACACAAACAAACAACAAAAACAAACAACACAAAACAATCACAAACAAAAAACAAACACAACAAACACAACAAAACAAACAACAAAAACAAACACAACAAACAAAACAACAACAAACACAAAACAAAACAAACAACAAAAACAACAACACAAAACACAAACAAAACAAACACAAAACACAACAAAACAAAACAAAACAAACAAAACAACAAACACAAAACAACAAACACAAAAAACAACAAAAAACAACAACACAAACAAAACACAAACAACAACACAAACAACAAACAACACAAAACAAACAAACACAAAACAACAACAAACAAAAACAAACACAACAACAAACAAACAAACAAAACACAAACAATCACAACAAACAACAACAAACAAACAACAAAACACAACAACAAAAAACACAAAACAAAACACACAAACAACACACAACAAAACAAACAACAAACAACAAAAAACAAAAACACAACAAAAACAACACAAACACAAAACAAAACAACAAAACACAAAACAAAAACAACAACAAAACAACAAAAAACAAATCACAAACAAAACAACAACAAACAAAAACAACAAAATCAACACAACACAACAAACACAACAAAAACAAACACAAACAAACAACACAAACAACAACAACAAAAACACAACAAAACACAACAAACAACAAAAACAACAAAAACAAAACACAACAAACACAAAAACAAACACAAACAAAACACAAAAAAACAAAAACAAAAAACAAATCAAAAACAAAACAACACAAAACAACACAACAAAACACAAACAACAAACACAACAAAAACAACAAACACAAAACAACACAAAAAACAAACAACAAAACAACACAAAAAAACACAACAAAACAAACAAAACAACAAAAAACAAACAAAACAACACAAAAAACAAACAAAAAACAAAACAAACAACAAAACAAAAACAATCAAACAACAAAACAAACAAAAAAACAAACAACAACACAAAAAACACAACAAAAAACAACAAAACAAACAACAAAACAACAAACAAACAACAAAAACAAACAAAACAAAACAACAACAAAACAAAAACAAAACA
>JBAMIH010000120.1:0-12500 GCA_038501795.1 Pseudopleuronectes americanus
GGGGGGGTGGGGGGGTGGGGGGGTGGGGGGTGGGGGTGGGGTGGGGGGGTGGGGGGGGAGGGGGGGGTGGGGGGTGTGGGGGGGGGGTGGGTGTGTGTGTGGGGGGGGTGGCGGGGGGGTGTGGTGTGGAGTGTGGGGGGGTGGGTGGGTGTGTGGGGGGGTGGGTGTGGGGGGTGGGGGGGTGTGGGTGGGTGAGGGGGGTGTGGGGGGGTTGTGGGGGGGGTGTGGGGGGGGTGGGGGTGGGGTGGGGGGGTGGGGGGGTGTGGGGGTGGGTGTGGGTGTGGGGGGGTGGGGGGGTGTGGGGGGGTGTGTGGGGTGTGGGGGGTGTGTGGGGGGCGTGTGTGGGTGGGGGGGGTGGTGTGGGGGGGGGTGGGGGGTGGGGGGGGGGTGAGGTGGGGGTGTGGTGGGGGGGTGGGGTGTGGGGGGGGTGGGGGGGGTGGGGGGTGGGGTGGTGTTGGTGGGGTGGGGGTGGGGGGTGGGGGTGGTGGGGGGGTGGGGGTGTGTGGGTGTGTGTGGGGTGGGGGGGGGTGTGGGGGGTGGGGGGTGTGTGGGGGGGTGGGGGTGTGTGGGGGGTGGGGGGGTGGGTGTGGTGGGGTGGGGGTGTGGGGGGGGTGTGGGGGTGGGGGTGTGTGTGTGTGTGGTGGGGGGTGGGGGAGGGGGGTGTGGGGTGGGGTGTGTGGTGGGGTGAGTGGGGTGTGTGGGTTGGGGGGGGTTGGTGTGGGGGAGGTGTGTGGTGTGGGTGGGGGTGGGTTGTGTGTGGGGTGTGGGTGTGTGGGGGGTGGTGGGGTGGTGGGGTGGGGGGTGTGGGGGGGGTGGGGGGGTGGGGTGGTGGGGGGGGTGTGGGGTGGGGGGGGTGGTGTGGGGGTGGAGGGGGGTGGGTGGTGGGGTGGGGGGGGTGGTGGGGTGGGTGGGGTGTGGGGGGTGTGTGGTGGGGGGGTGTGGGGGGGTGGTGGGGGGGAGGGGTTGGGGGGGTGTGGGGGGGTGTGTGTGTGGGGGGGGGGTGGGGGGGTGTGTGTGTGTGGGGGGGTGGGGGTGTGGGGGGGTGTGGGGGGGGTGGGGGGGTGGGGGGGTGTGGGGGTGGGGTGGGGTGGGGGTGGGTGGGGGGGGTGGTGTGGGGGTGGTGTGGGGGTGTGTGTGTGGGTGGGGGGAGGGGGGTGGGTGTGGGGGGGTGTGTGGGGGTGTGTGGGGGTGTGGGTGGGTGTGGGGGTGGGGGGGGTGGGGGGGTGGGGGGTGGGGGGTTGGGTGGGGGGGGTGGGGGGTGTGGGGGGGGTGGTGGGGTGGGGGTGTGGGGGGGTGGTGGGTGGGGTGGTGTGGGGGGTGGTGGGGGGGTGTGTGGGGGGGGTGTGGGGTGGGTGGGGGTTGGGGGTGTGGGTGGTGGGGTGTGGGTGTGTGGGTGTGGGGGGGGTGGTGGGTGGGGGTGGGTGTGTGTGGGTGGGGTGGGGGTGGGAGTGTGGGGTTGGGGGGTGTGGGGGGTAGGGGGTGGGTGGTGGTGTGGGGGGTGTGTGTGTGTGGGGGTGTGGGGTGGGGGTGTGGGTGGGTGGGGGGGTGGGGGGTGGGGTGGGGGTGGTGGTGGGGTGGGGGTGGGTTGTGGGGGGTGTGGTGGGTGTGGGGGTGGGGTGTGTGGGGGTGTGTGGGGGTGGGTGGGTGGTGGGGGGGTGGGGGTGGGGGGTGGGGGTGGGGGGGTGATGGGGGTGGTGGGGGTGTGTGGGGTGGGGGGTGGGGGGTGGTGGGGGAGGGGGTGTGTGGGGGTTGTGTGGGGTGTGAGGTGTGGGGGTGTGGGGTGTGGGGGGTGTGGGTGTGGGGGGGGTGTGGTGGGGGGGTGTGTGGGGGGTGGGTGTGGGGGTGGTGTGGGTGGGGTGGGGTGGGGTGTGTGTGTTGGGGGGGGTGGGGGGTGTGGTGTTGGGGGTGTGGGGTGTGTGGGGTGTGGGGGGTGTGTGGGTGGGGGGGTGGGGTGTGGGGTGGTGTGGGGGTGGAGGGGTGGGGGTGTAGTTGGGGGGTGTGGTGGGGTGGGTGTGTGTGGGTGTGTGTGTGGGGGGGGGGTGGGGGGGTTGGGTGGTGTGGGTGGGGGGTGTGTGGTGGGGGTGGGGGGTGGGGGGGTGGGGGGGTGGGGTGGGGTGGTGGTGTGTGGGTGAGTGGGGGGTGGTGAGTGGGGTGGGGGTGGGGGTGGGGTGGGGGGTGAGGAGGGGGGGGTGCGGGTGGGGGGGTGGGTGTGTTGTGGAGTGGTGGGGTGTGGGTGGGGGTGTGTGGGGTGTGGGGGGTGTGGTGTGGAGGGGGGGTGTTGGGGGGTGGGGTGGGGTGGTGGGTGTGTGGGGGGGTGTGGGGTGAGTGAGGGGGCGTGTGGTGTGGGTGTGGGGGTGGGTGTGGGGGTGTGGGTGTGTGGGGGTGTGCGGGGGGTGGGTGTAGTGTGGGTGGGGGGTGGTTGGGTGTGGTGGGGGTGTGGTGTGTGGGGTGGAGGTGGGGTGGGGGGGGTGTGGTGCGGGGGGTGTGGGGGGGGTGGGGGGTGTGTGTGTGGTGGGGGGGGTGGTGGGGGGTGGGGGGGGGTGTGGGGTGGGTGTGGGTGTGTGTGTGGGGGGGTGGGGTGTGTTGTGTGGGTGTGTGGGGGGGAGTTGGGGTGGGTGTGGTGTGAGAGTGGGGGTGTGAGGTGGGGGGGTTGGGGGGGGTGGGGGGGTGGGGTGTGGGTGGGGGGGGTGGGTGGGGGTGGTGTGGGGGTCGAGGGGTGAGTGTTGGGGTGGGTGGGTGGTGTGGGGTGTGGGTGGGGGTGTTGTGTGTGTGTGGGGGGTGGGGGTGTGTGGGGGGTGGGGTGTGTGGATGTGGGGGTGGGGTTGTGTGGGGGTGTGGGAGTGTTGGGGGTGTGGGGGAGGGGGTGGGGGGTGGGTGGGGGGTGGGGGGAGGTGTGGGTGTGGTGGGGTGTGTGGGTGGGTGTGTGGGTGGGGTGTGTGGGGTGGGAGTGTGTGGTGTGGGGGGGGTGGGGAGGGGGTGGGGGGTGTGAGTGGGGGGTGGCGGGGTGTGGGTGGTGTGGGTGGGAGGGGGGTGTGGAGTGAGCGGGGGGGTTGAGGGGTGTGTGGGGGTGTGAGGGTGTGGGGTGTAGGGGGGTGGGGGTGCGTGTGGGGGTGGTGTGGGTGGGTGGGGTGGGAGGTGTGGGTAGGGGGAGGGGTGGGGTGTGTGGGTGTGTGGGGGAGGGGTGGGAGGGGTGGGGGGGGTGTGGGTGGGGGTGGTGCGTAGGTGTGTGTGTTGGGGTGGGGGTGTGGAGAGGGTGGTGTGTGGGGGGGGGGTGGGGGTGTGGGGGTGTGGGTGGTGTGTGGGGGGGTGGGGGGTGGGTGGGGGGTGGGAGTGGTGTGGTGTGTGGGGGGTGGGGGGTGGGGTTGTGGGGTGTGTGTGGGGGGGTAGTGGGGTGGAGGGGGTGGGGAGGTGTGTGTGTGTGTGGGGTGGGTGGGGGGTTGTGGGGTGGGTGGGGTGTGGGGGTGTGGGGGGGGGTGGGGGTGGTGGGGGGGTGGGGGGTGTGTGTGGGGGGGGGTGGGGGTGTGGGGGTGGGTGGGGGTGGGGGGTGGGGGTGGGGGTGTGAGTGTGGGGAGTGGGGGGTGTGGGAGGGGTGTGAGTGGGTGGGGGTGGGGTGTGGGGGTGGGGGGGGTGTGTGTGTGGGGGGGGGTGTGGGTGTGGGGTGTGGGTGGTGGTGGGTGTGGGGTGTGGGGTGGGTGGTGGGGGGGGTGGGTGGGGGGGTGGGTGTGTGGGGTGGTGGGTGGGGGGGGGTGGGGGGGTGGGGGGTGGGGGGTGGGTGGTGGGGGGTGGGGGGTGTGGGGTGTGGGGGTGGGTTTGGGGTGTTGTGGGGGTGGGGTGGGGGGGTGGGTGGGTGGGGGGGTGGGCGTGTGGTGTGGTGGTGGGTGGGTGGGGGGTTGTGTGGGGTGAGGGGGTGGGGGTGGGTGGGGGGTGGTGTGTGGGGGGTGTGGGGGTGGGTGTGGGTGGGGTGGTGGGGGGTGGGGTGGTTGGGGGGGTGTGGGGTGGGGTGGGGTGGGGGGGTGGGTGGGGGTGGTGGGGGGAGGTGTTGTGGTGTGGGGGGGGTGGGGGGGGTGGTGTGGGTGGGTGTGTGGGGGGGTGGGGGGTGGGGGTGTGTGTGGGGGTGGGGGGGGTGTGTGTGTGGGTGGGGGGGTGAGGAGGTGGGGGTGGGTGGTGGGGGTGTGGTGGGTGGGTGTGGGTGGGGGGTGGGTGGGGGTGGTGGGGGTGGGTGGGGGGTGGTGTGGGGGTGTGTGGTGGTGTGGGGGGGTGGGGGGGTTGGGGGGTGCGTGGGGTGGGGGGTGGTGGGGGGGTGTGGTGTGGGGGGGTGGGGGGGGTGGGGGGGTGGGGGGGGGTGCGGGGTGGGGGGTGGGGGTGGGGTGTGTGGGGGGGGGTGTGTGTGTGGAGTGGGGGGGTGTGTGGGGGGGTGTGGGGCGGGGTGGGGGTGGGGGTGTGTGGGGTGTGTGGTGGGGTTGGGGTGGGGTGGGGGGTGGGTGGGGTGGTGGGGTGGTGTGGGGGTGGGGGTTGTGTGGTGGTGGGGGTGTGGTGGGGTGGGGGTGTGTGTGTGGGGTGGGGTGTGGGTGTGGGGTGTGTGTGTGTGGGGGTTGGGTGTGGGGGGTGTGTGTGGGGGGAGTGGGGGTGTGGGGGGGGTGGGTGGGGGGTGGGGTGGGGGGAGGGTGGGGTGGGGGGTGGTGGGGGGTGGGGGTGTGTGTGGGGGGGGGTGGGGTGGGTGTGTGTGGGTGGGGGGTGTGGGGGGGGGTGGGGTGTGGGGGTGTGAGTGTGTGGGGGGGGGGTGTGGTGGGGGGTGGGGGGGGGGTGGGGGGGGTGTGGGGGGGGTGTGTGTGTGTGGGGGGTGGTGTGGGGTGGGGGGTGGGGGTGGTGTGGGGGGTGGGGGGTGGTGGGGGTGGGGTGGGGGGGTGGGGGGGTGGGGTGGGGGGTGGGGGGGGGTGTGGGGGGGGGTGGTGAGGGGGTGGGGGGTGGGGGGGTGGGGGTGGGTGGGTGTGGGGGGTGGGGGGGTTGGGGGGGTGGGGTGGTGGGGTGGGGGGTGGTGGGGGGGGGGTGGTGTGGGGGGGGTGGGGGGGGTGTGAGGGGGGGGGGTGTGTGTGTGTGTGTGTGTTGTGGGGGGGGTGGGGGGGTGGGGGTGAGGGGGTGGGTGGGGGGGGTGGGGTGGGGGGGTGTGTGGGGTGGGGGGTGGGGGGGGGGTGTGGGGTGGGGGGGTGGGGGGTGGGGGGGGGGTGGGGGGTGGGGGTGTGGGGTGTGTGGGGGGGGTTGTGTGGGGGTGGTGGGGGGGGTGTGTGGGGTGGGGGGGGGGTGTGGGGGGGGGTGGGGGGGGGTGGGTGGGGGGGGGGTGTGTGGGGTGTGGGTGGGGTGTGTGTGGGTGGGTGGGGGGGGGTGGGGGGGTGTGGGGGGGGGTGGGGGGTGGTGGTGTGTGGGGTGGGTGGGGGGTGGGGGGGGGGTGTGGGGGTGGGGTGGGGTGGGGGGGGTGTGGGGGGGGTGTGGGGGGGGGGTGTGGGGGGTGGGGGTGTGTGGGGGGGGGTGGGGGGTGGGGTGGGGTGTGTGGGGTGTGGGGGGGTGTGGGGGGGGGGTGGGGGGTGGGGTGTGTGTGTGGGGGTGGGGGTGGGGGGTGGGGGGGGGTGGGTGGGGGTGGGGGGTGGGGGGGGGTGTGGGGGGGGGGTGTGTGTGTGGGTGTGGGGGGGGGTGGGTGGGGGTGGGGGGGGGGTGTGGGGGGGGTGGGGGTGTGGGGGGGTGGGGTGGGGGGTGTGTGGGGTGGTGGGGGGGGGTGGGGGGGGTGGGGGGGGTGGGGGTGGGGTGGGGGGTGTGGGGTGGGGGGGGTGTGGGGGGTGGGGGGTGTGGGGGGGGGTGGGGTGGGGTGGGGGTGTGTGGGGGGGGGTGGGGGGGGTGTGGTGTGTGGGGGGGGGTGGTGTGGGTGTGGGGGGGTGTGTGGGGGTGGGGGGTGGGGGGTGTGGGGGGGTGGTGGGGGGGGGGTGGGGGGTGTGGGGGGGGTGGGGGGTGGGGGGGGGGTGGGGGGGGTGGGGGGGTGTGGGGGGTGTGGGGGGGGTGGGTGGGGGTGGGGGGGTGGGGGGGTGTGGGGGGGTGTGGGGGGTGGTGGGGGGGGGTGTGGGGGGGTGGGGGGGTGTGTGTGGTGGGGGGTGGGGGGGTGGGGGGGGGGTGGGGGGGGAGGGGGTGGGTGGGGTGGGGGGGTGGGGGGGGTGGGGGGTGGGGGGGGGGTGTGGGGTGGGGGGGTGGGTGGGTGTGGGGGGGTGGGGGGGGGTGGGGGGGGGTGTGGGGGTGTGGGGGGGGGTGGGGGGGTGGTGGGGTGTGTGTGGGGGGGGGTGGGTGTGTGGGGGGGGTGGGGGGGGTGGGGTGGGGGTGGGGGGGTGGGGGGGGGGTGGGGGGGGGTGGTGGGGGGGGGGTGTGGGGGGGGGGTGGGGGGGGGGTGTGGGTGGGGGGGGTGGGGGGTGGGGGGGGGGTGTGGTGTGTGTGTGGGTGGGTGTGGGGGGGGTGGGGGTGGTGGGTGGGGGGGGTGGGGGTGGGGGGGGTGGGGGTGGGGGTGTGGTGGGGGGGGTGGGGGGGGGTGGGTGGGGGTGGGGGGGTGGGGTGGTGTGGGGGGTGTGGGGGGTGGGGGTGGGGGGGGGGTGGTGGGGTGGGGGGGTGGGGGGTGGGGGGGTGTGGGGGGTGTGTGTGGGGTGGGGGGGGGGTGGGGGGTGGGGTGGGGGGGGGGTGTGGGGGGTGGGGGGGTGGGGGGGGGGTGGGGGGGGTGGGGGGGGAGGGGGGGGTGGGGGTGGGGGGTGGGTGGTGGGGGGGGGGTGGGGTGGGGGTGTGGGGGGGGGGTGGGGGGGGGGTGGGGGTGGGGGGGGGTGGGGTGGGGGGTGGGGGGGGGGTGGGGTGGGGGGGTGGGGGGGGGTGTGGGGGGGGTGGGGTGGGGGGTGGGGGGGTGGGGGGGGTGGTGGGGGGGGGTGGGGGGGTGGGGGGGGGGTGGGGGGGTGGGGTGGGGGGGGGGTGGGGGGGTGGGGGGGGGTGGGGGGGTGGGGGGGTGTGGGGGGGGGGTGTGTGTGGGGGGGGGTGGGGGGGGTGGGGGGGGTGGTGGGGTGGGGGGGGGGTGGGGGGGGGGTGGGGGGGGTGGGGGGGTGGGGGGGGGGTGGGGGTGGGGGGGGTGTGGGGGTGGGGGGGGGGTGGGGGGGGTGGGGGGGTGGGTGGGGGGGGGGTGGGTGTGGTGTGGGGGTGGGGGGGGGTGGGGGGGTGTGGGGGGGTGGGTGGTGGGTGGTGGGGGGGGGGGGTGGGGGGTGGGGGGGTGTGGGGGGGGGTGGGGTGGGGGGGTGGGGTGTGGGGGGTGTGGGGGGGTGTGGGGGGGGGGTGGGGGTGGGGGGGTGTGGGGTGGGGTGGGGGGGGTGTGGGGTGGGGGTGGGGGGGGGTGGGGGGGGGGTGGGGGGGGGGTGGGGGTGGGGGGGGGTGGGGGGTGTGGGGGGGGGGTGGGTGGGGGGGGTGGGGGGGGTGTGGGGGGTGGGGGGGTGGGGGGGGGGTGGGGGGGGTGGGGGGGTGGGGTGGGGGGGTGGGGGGGTGGGGGGGGGGTGGGGGGGGTGGGGTGGGGTGGGGGTGGGGGGGGTGTGGGGGGGTGGGGGGGGGGTGGGGGGGGTGGGGGGTGTGGGGGGGGGGTGTGGGGGTGGGGGGGGTGGGGGGGTGTGGGGGTGGGGGGGGGTGTGGGGGGTGGGGGGGTGGTGTGTGTGTGGGGGGGTGGGTGTGTGGGGGGGTGTGTGGGGGTGGGGGTGGGGGGGTGGGGGGGGTGGGGGGGGGGTGTGGGGGGTGGGGGGGGGGTGGGGGGGGGGTGGGGGGGGGGTGGGGGGGGGGTGGGTGGGGGGTGTGGGGGTGTGGGGGGGTGGGGGTGTGGGGGGGGTGTGTGGGGGGGGGGTGGGTGTGGGGGGGGGGTGGGGGGGGGTGGGGGGGGTGGGGGTGTGGGGGGGGGTGGGGGGTGGGGGGGGGGTGGGGGGTGGGGGGGTGGGGTGTGGGGGGTGGGGGGGGGGTGTGTGTGGGGGTGGGGGGGTGGGGGGGTGGGGGGGGTGGGGGGGGTGGGGGGGGTGGGGTGGGGGTGTGGGGGGGGGGTGGGGTGGGGGGGTGTGGGGGTGGGGGGGGGTGGGGGTGTGGGGGGGGGTGGGGGTGGGTGGGGGGGGTGTGGGGGGGGGGTGGGTGTGGGGGGGGGGTGGGGGGGTGGGTGTGGGGGGGTGGGGGGGGGGTGGGGGGTGGGTGGGGGTGGGGGGGTGGGGGGGTGTGGGGGGGGTGTGGGTGGGTGGGGGGGTGGGGGGGGTGTGGGGGGGGTGGGGGGGGTGGGGGTGGGGGGGGGTGGTGGGGGGGGGTGTGGGGGGTGGGGGGGTGTGGGGGTGGGGGGGGTGTGGGGTGTGGGGGGGGGTGGGGGGGTGGGGGGGGGTGGGGTGGGGGGTGGGGGGGGGGGGGTGGGGGTGGGGGGTGGGGGGGGGTGGGGTGGGGGGGGGGTGGGGGGGGGGTGGGGGGGGTGGGGGTGGGGGGGGGGTGGGGTGGGGTGGGGGGGGTGGGGGGGTGTGGGGGGGGGTGGTGGGGGTGGGGGGTGGGGGGGGGTGGGGGGGTGGGGGGGTGTGGGGGTGGGGGGGGGGTGGGGGTGGGGGGTGTGGGGGGGGGGTGGGGTGTGTGTGTGGGGGGGGGGTGGGGGGTGTGGGGGGTGGGGGGTGGGGGGGGTGGGGGGTGGGTGGGGGGGGGTGGGGTGTGTGGGTGGGGTGGTGGGGGGGGTGTGGGGGGGGGGTGGGGGGGGGGTGTGGGGGGGTGGGGGGGGGTGGGGTGGGGGGGGGGTGGGGGGGGTGGGGGGGTGTGGGGGGGGGTGTGTGGGGGGGGGTGGGGGGTGTGGGTGGGGGGGGGTGGGGGGGGTGGGGGTGGGGGGGGTGGGGGGGGGTGTGGGGGGGTGTGTGTGGGGTGGGGGGGTGGGGGGGGGTGGGGGGGGTGTGGGGTGGGGGGGGGTGGGTGGGGGGGGTGGGGGGGGGGTGTGGGGGGGGGGGGGGGTGGGGGGGGGTGTGGGGGGGGTGGGGGGGTGTGGGGGGGGTGGGGGGGGGGTGGGGGTGGGGGGGTGGGGGGGGGTGTGTGTGGGGTGGGGGGGGGTGGGGGGGGGGTGGGGGGGGGGTGGGGGGGGGTGTGGGGGGGGTGGGGGGGGGTGGGGGGGTGGGGGGGGGGTGGGGGTGTGTGTGGGGGTGGGGGGGGGGTGGGGGGGGGGTGTGTGTGTGGGGGTGGGGGTGGGGGTGTGGGGGGGTGGGGGGGGGGTGGGGGGGGTGGGGGGGGTGGGGGGGGGGGGTGGTGTGGGGGGTGGGGGGGGGGTGGGGGGGTGGGGTGGGGGGGGGTGGGGGGGGTGTGTGTGTGGGGGGGGTGGGGGTGGTGGGGGGGTGTGGGGTGGGGGGGGGGTGGGGGGGGGTGGGGGGGGGTGTGGGTGGGGGGGGGGTGTGGGGGGGGGTGGGGGGGTGGGGGGGGGTGGGGGGGGGGTGGGGGGGGGTGTGGGGGGGGGTGGGGGGGGTGGGGGGGGGGTGGGGGGGGTGGGGGGGTGGGGGGGGTGGGGGGGTGTGTGGGGGGGTGGGGGGGGGTGGGGGTGTGGGGGGGGGTGTGGGGGGGGGGTGGGGGGGTGGGGGGGGTGTGGGGGGGGGGTGGGTGGGGGGGGTGGGGGGGGGTGTGGGGGGGGGTGGGGGGGGGGTGGGGGGGGGGTGGGGGGTGGGGTGTGGGGGGGGGGTGGGGGTGGGGGGGTGGGGTGGGGGGGTGGGGGGGTGGGTGGGTGGGGGGGTGGGGGGTGGGGTGGGGGGGGTGGGGGGGGGGTGGGGGGGGGTGGGGGGGGGGTGTGGGGGGTGGGGGGGGGGTGTGGGGGGTGTGGGGTGGGGGGGGTGGGGGGTGTGTGTGGGGGGGGTGTGGGGGGTGGGGGTGGGGGGGGGGTGGGGTGGGGTGGGGTGGTGGGGGGGGGTGGGGTGGTGGGGGTGGTGGGGGGGGGGTGGGGGGGGGGTGGGGGGGGGGTGGGGGGGGGGTGGGGGGGGGGTGGTGGGGGGGGGGTGGGGGGGTGTGGGGGGGGGGTGTGGGGGGGTGGGGGGGGTGGGGGGGTGGGGTGGGGGGGGGTGGGTGTGGGGGGGTGGGGGGGTGGGGTGTGGGGGGTGGGTGTGGGGGGGGGTGTGGGGGGGGTGGGGGGGGTGGGGGGGGTGTGTGGGGTGTGTGTGTGGGGGGGGGTGGGGGGGGGGTGTGGGGGTGGGGTGTGGGGGGGTGGGGGGGGGGTGTGGGGTGGGGGTGTGTGGGGGGTGGGGTGGGGGGGTGGGTGTGGGGGGTGGGGGGGGTGGGGGGTGGGGGTGGGGTGGGGGGGGGTGTGGGGGTGGGGTGTGGGGTGTGGGGGGGGGTGGGTGGGGGGGGGGTGTGGGGGGGGGGTGGGGGTGGGGGGTGTGTGGGGGTGGGGGGGGGGTGGGGGGGGTGGGGGGGGGGTGGGTGTGTGTGGGGGGGTGGGGGGGGGTGGGGTGTGGGGGTGGGGGTGGGGGGGGGGTGTGTGTGTGGGGGGGGGGTGGGGTGGGGGTGTGGGGGGGGGGTGGGGTGGGTGGGGGGGGGTGGGGGGGGTGGGTGGGGGGGGGGTGTGGGGGGGGGGTGTGGGGGGGGTGGGGGGGGGTGGGGGGGGGGTGGGGGGGGGTGGGGTGTGGGGGGGTGTGTGTGTGGGGTGGGGTGGGTGGGGGGGGGTGTGGGGTGGGGTGGGGGGGGGTGGGTGGGTGGGGGGGGGGTGGGGGGGGTGGGGTGGGTGGGGGGGGGGTGGGGTGGGGGGGGGGTGGTGGGTGGGGTGGGGGGGGGGTGGGGGGGGGGTGGGGGGGGGGTGGTGTGGGGGGGGGGTGTGGGGGGGGGTGTGTGTGGGGGGGGGGTGGGGTGGGGTGTGGTGGGGGGGGGGTGTGGGGTGGGGGGGGGGTGGGGGTGTGGGGGGGTGGGGGGGGGGTGGGGTGGGGGTGGGGGGGGGGTGGTGTGGGGGGTGGGGGGTGGGGGGGGGGTGGGGTGGGGTGGGGGGGTGGTGGGGGGGGGTGGGGGGGGGGTGTGGGGTGGGGGGGGGGTGTGGGGGGGGTGGGGTGTGGGGGGGTGTGTGGGGGGGGGGTGTGGGGGGGTGTGTGTGTGTGGGGGGGTGTGGGGGGGGGGGGGGGGGGTGTGGGGGGGGGGTGTGGGGGGGGGTGTGGGGTGGGGGGGGGTGTGTGTGGGGGGGGTGGGGGGGGGTGGGTGGGGGGGGTGGGGTGTGGGGGGGGGGTGTGGGGTGGGGGGGGGGTGTGGGGGGGTGGGGTGGGGTGGGTGGGGGGTGGGGTGGGGGGGGGGTGGGGGTGGGGTGGGGGGTGGTGGGGGGGGGGTGGGGGTGGGGGGGGGGGTGGGGGGGGGGTGGGGTGTGTGGGGGGGGGTGGGGGGGGGGTGGGGGGGGTGTGTGGGGGGGGGGTGGGGTGGGGGGGTGTGGGGTGGGGTGGTGGGGGGGTGGGGGGTGGGGGGGGGGTGTGGGGTGGGGGGGTGGGGGGGGGTGGGGTGGGGTGTGTGTGGGGGGGGGTGGGGTGTGGGTGGGGGGGGGGTGGGGGGGTGGGGGTGGGGGGGGGGTGTGGGGTGGGGGGGGGGTGGGGGGGTGGGGGGGGGTGGGGGGTGTGGGGTGGGGGGTGGGGTGGGTGTGGGGTGGGGGGGTGTGGGTGGGGGGGGGGTGTGGGGGGGTGGGTGGGGTGTGGTGGGGGGGGGGTGGGGGGGGGTGGGGGGGGGGTGGGGGTGGGGGGGGTGGGGGGTGGGGGGGGGGTGTGGGGTGTGGGGGGGGTGTGGGTGTGGGTGTGGGGGGGGGTGTGGGTGGGGGGGGGGTGGGGGGGGGGTGTGGGGGGGGGTGGGTGGGGGGGGGGTGGGGTGTGTGGGGGGGGGTGGGGGGGGTGTGTGGGGTGTGGGGGGGGGTGTGTGTGGTGTGGGGGGGTGGGGGGGGGTGGGGGGGGGGTGGGGTGGGGGGGGGTGGGGTGGGGTGGGGGGGTGTGGGTGGGTGTGTGTGTGGGGGTGTGGGGGGGGGGTGGGGGGGGGGTGGGTGGGGTGTGGGGTGTGGGGGGGGTGGTGGGGGGGGGGTGGGGTGTGGTGGGGGGGGGTGGGGTGGGGTGGGGTGGGGTGGGTGGGGGGGGGTGTGGGTGGGGGTGGGGGGGGTGTGGGTGGGGGGGGTGGGGGGGGGGTGGGGGGGGGTGTGGGGGGGGGGTGTGGGTGTGGGGGGGTGTGGGGGGGGGGTGGGGTGGGGTGGGGGGGGGTGGGGTGGGGGGGGGGGTGGGGGGGTGGGGTGTGGGGGGGGGGTGTGGGGGGGGTGGGGGGTGTGGGGGGGGGGTGGGGTGGGGTGGGGTGGGGTGTGTGTGTGGGGTGTGTGGGGGGGGGGTGGGGGGGGGTGGGGGGGGGGTGGGGGGGGGGTGGGGTGGGGGGGGTGGGGTGGGTGGGGGGGGGGTGGGGTGGGGGGGGGGGGGGGGGGGTGTGTGGGGGGGTGTGTGGGGGGGGGTGTGGGGGGGGGGTGGGGG
>JBAMIH010000120.1:17500-37500 GCA_038501795.1 Pseudopleuronectes americanus
GGGGGGGGTGGGGGGGGGGTGGGGGGGGGTGTGGGGGGGGGGTGTGGGGGGGTGGGGGGGGGTGTGGGGGGTGGGGGGGTGGTGGGGTGGGGGGGGTGGGGTGGGGTGGTGGGGTGGGGGTGTGGGGTGTGTGTGGGGGGGGGGTGGTGGGGGGGGGGTGGGGGGTGTGTGGTGGTGGGTGGTGGGGTGGGGGGTGTGTGGGGGGGGGTGTGGGGGTGTGTGTGTGTGGTGGGGTGGGGGGGGTGGGGGGGGGGTGGGGGGTGGGGGGGGGTGTGGGGTGGGGGGGTGGGGGGGGGGTGGGGTGGTGGGGGGGGTGTGGGGTGTGGGGTGTGTGGGTGGGGGGGGGTGGTGTGGTGTGTGTGTGTGTGTGGGGTGGGGGGGGGGTGGGGGGGGTGGGGGGTGGGGGGGGGGTGGGGGGGGGGTGGGGTGGGGGGGGGGTGGGGTGGGGGGGGGTGGGGTGTGGGGGGTGGGGTGTGGGGGGGGGTGGGGTGTGGTGGGGGGGGGGTGGGTGGGGGGGGGTGTGGGGGGGGGGTGGGGTGTGGGGTGGGGTGGGGGTGGGGTGGGGGGGGGGTGGGGTGTGGGGGGGGGTGGGGTGGGGTGGGGTGGGTGTGGGGTGGGGGGGGGTGTGGTGTGTGTGTGTGGGGGGGGGTGGGGTGGGGGGGGGGTGGGGGGGGGGTGGGGGTGGGGTGGGGGGGGGTGGGGTGGGGGGGGGTGTGGGGGGGGGGGTGTGGTGGGGGGGGGTGGGGTGGGGTGGGGTGGGGGGGGGTGGTGGGGTGGGGTGGGGTGGGGGTGGGGTGGGGTGGGGTGTGGGGTGTGGTGGGGTGGGGTGGGGGGGGGTGGGGTGGGGTGGGGGGGGTGGGGGGGGGGGGGGGGGGGGTGGGGTGGGGGGGGGTGTGGGGGGGGGTGGGGTGGGGGGGGGGTGGGGTGTGGGGTGGGGTGTGTGTGGGGGGTGGGGTGGGGGGGGGTGGGGTGTGGGGTGGTGGGGGGGTGTGGGGGGGGGGTGGGGTGTGGTGGGGGGTGTGGGGGGGGGTGGGGGTGTGGGGTGGGGGGGGGTGGGGGTGTGGGTGGGGGGTGTGGGGTGGGGGGTGGGGTGGGGTGGGGGGGTGGGGGGGGTGGTGGGGGGGGGTGTGGTGGGGGGGGTGTGGGGTGGGGGGGTGGGTGTGGGGGGGGTGGGGTGGGGGGGGGTGGGGGTGGGGGGGGGGTGGGGTGGGGTGGGGGGTGGGGTGGGTGGGGTGGGTGTGGGTGGGGTGGGGTGTGTGGTGGGGTGGGGTGTGGGGTGTGTGTGGTGTGGGGGGTGGGGGGGGGGAGGGGGGGTGTGGGGGGGTGGGGTGGGGGGGGGTGGGGGGGGGGTGGGGGGGGGTGGGGTGGGGGGGGGGTGGGGTGGGGGGTGGTGGGGGGGGGGTGGGGTGGGGTGGGGGGGGTGGGGGGGTGGGGGGGGGTGGTGTGTGTGTGTGGGGTGGGGGGGGGTGGGGTGGGGTGGGGGGGGGGTGGGGTGGGGGGTGGGGTGGGGTGTGGGGTGTGGGTGGGGTGGGGTGGGGGGGGGTGTGGTGTGGGGTGTGGGGGGGGGGTGGTGGGGTGGGGTGGGGTGTGGGGGGGGGGTGGGGGGGGGGGGGTGGGGGGTGGGGTGTGGGGTGTGGGGGGGGGGTGGGGTGGGGGGGGGTGGGGGGGGGGTGGGGTGGTGGGGTGTGGGGTGGTGGGGGGGGTGGGTGGGGGGGGGTGTGGGGTGTGGGGGGGGTGGGGTGGTGTGGGTGTGGGGTGTGGGGGGGGGGTGGGGTGGGGGGGGTGTGGGGTGGTGTGTGTGGTGGGGTGGGGGGGGGTGGGGTGTGGGGGGGGTGGGGTGTGGGGTGGTGGGGGGGGGTGTGGGGTGGGGGGGGGGTGGGTGTGGGGGGTGGGGTGGTGTGGGGTGGGGTGGGGGGGGGTGTGGGGGGGGGGTGGTGGTGGGGGGGGGTGTGTGGGGTGGGGGGGTGGGGGGGGGGTGGGGTGTGTGTGTGGGGGGGGGGTGGGGTGGGGGGGGGGTGTGTGGGGGGGTGTGTGTGGGGTGGGGTGTGGGGGGTGGGTGGGGGGGGGGTGGGGTGGGTGGGGGGGGGTGGGGTGTGGGGTGGGGTGTGGGGGGGGGGTGGGGTGGGGTGGGGGGGGTGTGGGGGGGTGTGGGGGGGGGGTGGGGGGGGGGTGGGGTGTGGGGTGTGTGTGTGGGGTGGGGTGGGGTGGGGGGGGGGTGGGGGGTGGGGGGGTGGGGGGGGGTGGGGGGGGGTGGGGGGGGGGTGGGGTGTGGGGGGGTGGGGTGGGGTGGGGTGGGGGGGTGGGGTGTGGGGTGGGGGGGGGGTGGGGGGGGTGGGGTGTGGGGTGGGGGGTGGGGTGGGGTGGGGGGGGTGTGTGTGGGTGGGGGGGTGGGGTGTGGGGGGGGGTGTGGGGGGGGTGGGGGGGGGGTGGGGGGGTGGTGGGGTGGTGGGTGGGGTGGGGGTGGTGGGGTGGGGGGTGGGGGGGGGGTGGGGGGGTGGGGGGGGTGTGGGGTGGGGTGGGGTGGGGTGGGGGGGGTGGGGTGGGGTGGGGTGTGGGGTGGGTGTGTGTGGGGTGGGGGGGGGTGTGTGTGTGTGTGGGGTGGTGGGGGGGGGGTGGGGGGGGGGTGGGGGGGGGGTGGGGTGTGTGGGGGGGGGGTGGGGTGGGTGGGGGTGGGGGGGGGTGGGGTGGGGGGGGGGTGGGGGGGGGTGTGGGGTGTGGGGTGTGTGTGGGGTGTGGGGGGGGTGGTGGGTGGGGGGTGGGGTGTGGGGTGGTGGGTGGGGGGGGGTGGGGGGGGGTGGGGGTGGGGGGGGGGTGGGGTGGGGTGGGGTGGGGGGGGGTGTGGGGTGTGGGGTGGGGTGGGGGGGGGGTGGTGGGGTGTGGGGGGGGGGGGGGGGGGTGGGGGGGGGGTGTGTGGGGGGGGGGTGGTGGGTGGGGTGTGTGGGGGGGGGGTGGGGTGGGGTGTGTGGGGGGGGGGTGGGGGGGGGGTGTGTGGGGGGGGGGTGTGTGTGTGGGGTGTGGGGTGGGGTGGGGTGGGGGGGTGTGGGGTGGGGTGGGGGGGGTGGGGTGGGTGGGGGGGGGGTGGTGGGTGGGGTGGGGTGTGGGGTGGGGTGGGGGGGTGTGGGGGGGGGGTGTGGGGTGGGGTGTGGGGTGGGGGGGTGGGGTGGGGGGGTGGGGTGTGTGGGGTGGGGTGGTGGGGGGGTGGGGGGGGGGTGTGGGGTGTGGGTGTGGGGTGGGTGGGGTGTGTGTGGGGTGGGGGGGGGTGGGGGGGGGTGGGGGGGGGTGGGTGGGGTGGGGTGGGGGGGGGGTGGGGTGGTGGGGGGGGGGTGTGGGTGGGTGGGGGGGGGGTGGGGTGGGGTGGTGTGGGGTGTGGGGGGGGGTGGGGGGGGGGTGTGGGGGGGGGGTGTGGGGGGGGTGGGGTGGGTGGGGGTGGGGGGGGGGTGGTGGGGTGGGGTGTGGTGTGGGGTGGGGGGGGTGTGTGTGGGGTGGGGTGGGGGGGGGTGGGTGGGGTGGGGTGGGGTGGGGGGTGGGGTGGGGTGTGGGGGGGGTGGGGTGGTGTGGGGTGGGGTGGGGTGTGTGTGGGGTGGGGTGGGTGGGGTGGGGTGGGGTGTGGGGTGGGGGGGTGGGGTGGGGTGGGGTGGGGGGGGTGGGGGTGGGGGGGGGTGGGGGGGGTGGGGTGTGTGTGTGGTGGGGGGGTGTGGGGTGGGGGGGGGGTGGGGTGGGGTGGGGTGGGGTGTGGGGTGTGTGGGGGGGGGGTGTGTGGTGTGGGGGGGGGGGGGGGGTGGGGGGGGGTGGGGTGGGGGGGGGTGGTGGGGGGGGGGTGGGGTGGTGGGGTGGGGGGGGGGTGGGGTGGGGGGGGGTGGGGTGGGGTGGTGGGGTGGGGTGGGGTGGGTGTGGGGTGGGGTGGGGGGGGGGGTGGGGTGGGGGGGTGTGGGGGGGGGGTGGTGTGGTGGGGTGGGGTGGGGTGGTGGGGGGGGTGGGGGGGGGGTGGGGTGGTGGGTGGGGTGGGGTGGGTGTGGGTGGGGTGGGGTGGGGGTGGGGGTGGGGGGGGTGGTGGTGGGGTGGTGGGGTGTGGGGTGGGGTGGGGTGGGGGGGGGGTGTGTGTGGGGTGGGGTGGGTGGGGGGGGGGTGGGGGGGGTGGGGTGGGTGTGGGGTGGGGGGGTGGGGTGTGTGTGGGGTGGGGGGGTGGGGTGTGGGTGTGTGTGTGGGGGGGGTGTGGGGTGGGGGGGGGGTGGGGTGGGGGGGTGGGGGGGGGGTGGGGTGTGGGTGGGGTGGGGTGGGGTGGGGGTGGGGGGGGGTGGGGTGTGGGGTGGGGTGTGTGGGGTGGGGGGGGGGTGGGGTGGGGTGGGTGGGGTGTGGTGGGGTGTGTGGGGGGGGGGTGTGTGTGGGTGGGGTGGGGGGGGGGTGGGGGGGTGGGGTGGGGGGGGTGGGGTGTGGGGTGGGGTGGTGGGGTGGGGGGGGTGGTGGGGGGGGTGTGGGGTGGGGGGGGGGTGGGGGGGGGGTGGGGTGGGGTGTGTGTGGGGTGTGGGGGGGGGTGGGGTGGGGGGGGGGTGGGGTGGGGTGGGTGGGGTGTGGGGTGGGGTGGGGTGGGGGGGGGTGGGGTGGGGTGTGGGGTGGGGTGGGTGGGGGGGGTGGGGTGGGGTGGGGGGGGGGGGGGTGGGTGGGGTGGTGGTGGGGTGTGGGGTGGGGGGGGGTGGGGGGGTGGTGTGGGGTGTGGGGTGGGGTGGGGGGGGGGTGGGGGGGGGGT
This sequence comes from Pseudopleuronectes americanus, assembly GCA_038501795.1. Lineage (NCBI taxonomy): Eukaryota > Metazoa > Chordata > Actinopteri > Pleuronectiformes > Pleuronectidae > Pseudopleuronectes > Pseudopleuronectes americanus. The sequence goes on from JBAMIH010000120.1 coordinate 22,245, forward strand.
GTGGGGGGTGGGGTGGGGGGTGGGGGGGGGGTGTGTGTGGGGGGGGGGTGGGGGGTGGGGTGGGGTGTGGGGTGGGTGGGGGGGGGTGGGGTGGGGTGTGGGGTGGGGTGTGGGGTGGGTGTGGGGTGGGGGTGGGGGGGGGGTGTGGGGTGTGGGTGGGGGGGGGGTGGGGGGTGGGGGGGGTGGGGTGGGGTGGGGGGGGGGTGTGGGGTGGGGTGTGGGGTGGGGTGGGGTGTGGGGGGGGTGGGGTGGGGTGGGGTGTGTGTGGGGGGGGTGGGGTGGGGGGGGGGGTGGGGTGGGGGGGGGGTGGGGTGGTGGGGGGGTGTGTGTGGGGGGGGTGGGGTGGTGGTGGGGGGGGGGTGGGTGGGGGGGGGGTGGGGGGGGGGTGGGTGGGGTGTGGGGTGGGGGGGGGTGGGGTGGGGTGTGGGGGGGGGGTGGGGGGGGTGGGGGTGGGGGGGGGGTGTGGGGTGGGGGGGGGTGGGGTGGGGGGGGGGTGGTGGGGTGGGGTGTGGTGTGTGGGGTGTGGGGGGGGGGTGTGTGTGGGGTGGGGTGGGGTGGGTGTGGGGGGGGGTGGGGTGGGGTGGGGTGGGGGGGGTGTGGGGGGGGGGTGGGGTGGGGGGGGGGTGGGGTGGGGTGGGGGGGGGGTGGGGTGGGGTGGGGTGGGGGGGGGGTGTGTGTGGGGTGGTGGGGGGGGGTGGTGGGGGGGTGTGGTGGTGGGGGGTGGGGTGGGTGGGTGTGGGGGGGGGTGTGGGGTGGGGTGGGGGGGGGGTGGGGGGGGGGTGGGTGTGGGGTGTGGGGTGGGGTGGGGGGGGGTGTGGGGTGGGGGGGGGGTGGGGGGGGGTGGGGGGGGGGTGTGTGTGGGGTGGGGGGGGTGTGGGTGGGGTGGGGTGTGGGGGGGGGTGGGTGGGGTGGGGTGGGGGGTGGGGGGGGGGTGGGGGGGGGTGGGGTGGGGGGTGTGGGGTGTGTGGGGTGTGTGTGGGGGGGGGTGGGGGGGGTGGGGGGGGGTGGGGGGTGGGGGGGGGGTGTGGGGGGGTGGGGTGGGGGGGGGTGTGTGTGGGGGGGGTGGGTGGGGGGGGGGTGGGGTGGGGGGGGGGTGGGGGGTGGGGTGTGGGGGGGGGGTGGGGGGGGGGTGGGGTGGGGTGGGGGGGGGGTGGGGTGTGGGGTGGTGGGGGGGGGGTGGGGTGGGGGGGGGTGGGGGGGTGGGGGGGGGTGTGGGGGGGGGGTGTGGGGGGGGGGTGGGTGGGGGGGGGTGTGGGTGGGGTGGGGGGGGGGTGGGGTGTGTGTGTGGTGTGTGGTGTGGGGTGGGGGTGGGTGGGTGTGTGTGGGGGGGGGGTGGGGTGTGGGGGGGGGGTGTGTGGGGGGGGGTGGGGTGGGGTGTGGGTGGGGTGGGGGGGGGTGGGGTGTGGGGGGGGTGGGGTGGGGTGGGGTGTGTGTGTGGGGGGGGGGTGGGGGGGTGGGGTGGGGGGGGTGTGTGTGTGGTGGGGTGGGGGGGGGGTGTGTGGGGGTGGGGTGGGGTGTGGGGTGGGTGTGGGGTGGGGTGTGGGGGGGGGGTGGGGTGGGGGGGTGGGGGGTGGGGTGTGGGGTGGGGTGGGGTGGGGGGGTGTGGGGTGTGGGGTGGGGGGGGGGTGGGGTGGGGTGGGGTGTGGGGTGGGTGGGGGGGGGGTGGTGGTGGGGGGGGTGTGGGGTGGGGTGGGGTGGTGGGGTGGGGTGGGGGTGGGGGGGGGGTGGGGTGGGGGGGGGGTGGGGGGGGTGGGGTGGGGTGGGGTGGGGTGGGGGGGGGGTGGGGTGGGGGGTGGGGTGTGGGTGGGGTGTGGGGTGGGGTGGGGGGTGGGGTGGGGGGGTGTGTGTGGGGGGGGGGTGGGGTGGGGTGGGGTGGGGGGGGGTGTGGTGGGGTGGGGTGTGGTGGGGGGGTGGGGTGGGGTGGGGTGGGGGTGGGGGGGGGGTGGGGTGGGGGGGGGGTGGGGGGGGGTGTGGGGTGGTGGGGTGTGGGGTGGGGTGGGGGGGTGGGTGGGGGGGGGGTGGGGGGGTGGGGTGGGGGGGGGGTGTGGGTGGGGTGGGGTGGGGTGGGGGGGTGTGGGGGGGTGGGGTGGGGTGGTGGGGTGGGGGGTGGGGTGGGTGTGTGGGGTGGGGGGGGGTGTGTGGGGTGGGGTGTGTGTGGGTGGGGTGGGGGGGGGTGGGGTGGGGTGGGGTGGGTGGGGGGGGTGTGGGGGGGGGGTGGGGTGGGGTGGGGTGGGGTGGGGTGGGGGGGGGTGGGGTGGGGTGGGGGGGTGGGGTGGGGTGTGGGGTGGGGTGGGGGGGGGTGGGGGGGTGGGGTGGGGTGGGGGGGGTGGGGTGTGTGTGGGGGTGGGGTGGGGTGGGGGGGGGGTGGGGTGGGTGGGGTGTGGTGGGGTGGGGTGGGGTGGGGTGGGGGGGGGGTGGGGTGGGGTGGGGTGGGGGGGGGTGGGGGGTGGGGTGGGGTGTGGGGTGTGGTGGGGTGGTGGGGTGGGGTGGGGTGTGGTGGGTGGGGTGGTGGGGGGGGGTGTGGGGGGTGGGTGGGGTGGGGGGGGTGGTGGGGTGGGGTGTGGGGTGGGGGGGTGGGGGGGGGGTGGGGTGGGGTGGGGTGGGGGGGGGGTGGGGTGGGGTGGGGTGGGGTGGGGTGGGGTGGGGTGGGGGGGGGGGGGGGGTGGGGTGGGGTGGGGTGTGGGGGGGGGGTGGTGTGGGGTGGGGGGGGGGTGGGGTGGGGGGGGGTGTGTGTGGGGTGGTGTGGGGTGTGGGGTGTGGGGGGGGTGGGGGGGGGGGGGGGGTGTGTGTGGTGGGGTGGTGTGGGGTGGGTGGGGTGGGGGGGTGGGGTGGGGTGGGGTGGGGTGGGGTGGGGTGGGGGGGGGTGGGTGGGGGGTGGGGGGGGGTGGGGTGGGTGGGGTGGGGTGGGGTGGGGTGGGGTGGGGTGGGGTGGGGGGGGGGTGGTGGGGTGGGGTGGGGGGGGGTGGGGTGGGGTGGGGTGGTGGGGGGGGGGTGGGGTGTGGGGTGGGGTGTGGGGTGGGGTGTGGGGTGTGGGGTGTGTGTGGGGTGGGGTGGGGTGGGGTGGTGGGGGGGGGGTGGGGTGGGTGGGGTGGGGTGGGGGGGGGGTGGGGTGGGGTGGGGTGGGGTGGGGGGTGTGGGGTGGGGTGGGGTGGTGGGGGGGGGGTGGGGTGGGGGGGGGGGGGTGGGGTGGGGTGGGGTGGGGTGGGTGGGGTGTGTGTGGGGTGTGGGGTGGTGGGGTGGGGTGGGGTGTGGGGGGGGGTGGGGTGGGGTGTGGTGGGGTGGGGTGTGGTGTGGGGTGGGGTGTGTGTGGGGGGGGGGTGTGGGGTGGGGTGGGGTGGGTGGGGGGGGTGGGGTGGGGTGGTGGGGTGGGGTGGGGTGGGGGGGGGGTGGGTGGGGTGTGTGTGTGTGTGTGGGGTGGGGGGGGTGGGGTGGGGTGTGGGGTGGGGTGGTGGTGGGGTGGGGTGGGGTGGGGTGGGGGGGGTGGGGTGGTGGGGGGTGGGGTGGGGTGGGGTGGGGTGTGGGGGGGGGGTGGGGTGGTGGGGTGTGGGGTGGGGGGTGGGGTGGGGGGGGGGGGGGGGGTGGGGTGTGGGGTGGGGTGGTGGGGTGGGGTGTGGGGTGTGTGTGGGGTGTGGGGGGGGGGTGGGGTGGGGGGGGGGTGGGGTGGGGGGTGTGGGGGGGGGTGGGGTGGGGTGTGGGGTGTGTGGGGTGGGGTGGGGGGGGTGGGGTGGGGTGTGTGTGGGTGGGGTGGGGTGGGGGGGGTGGGGTGTGGGGTGGTGTGGGGTGGTGGGGTGGGGTGGGGTGGGGTGTGGGGTGGGGGGGGGGTGGGGTGGGGGGGTGGGGTGGGGGGGGGTGGGGTGGGGTGGGGTGGGGTGGGGTGTGGGTGGGGTGTGTGTGGGGTGGGGGGGGTGGTGGGGGGGGGGGTGGGGTGGGGTGGGGTGTGTGTGGGGTGTGGGTGGGGTGTGGGGTGTGGGGTGGGGGGGGTGGGGTGGGGTGTGTGTGGGGTGGGGTGGGGTGTGGGTGGGGTGTGGGGGTGTGGGGTGGGGTGGGGTGGGGTGGGGTGTGGGGTGGGGTGTGGGGGTGGGGTGGGGTGTGTGTGGGGTGGGTGGGGTGTGGGGTGGGGTGGGGTGGGGTGGGGGTGGGGTGGGGTGGGGTGGGGTGTGTGTGTGTGGGGTGGGGGGGGGTGGGGGGGGTGGGGTGTGGGGTGGGTGGGGTGGGGTGGGGTGGGGTGGGGTGGGTGGGGTGGGGGGTGGGGTGTGGGGTGGGGTGGGGTGGGGTGGGGTGGGGTGGGGTGGTGGGGTGGGGTGGGGTGGGGTGGGGGGGTGGGGTGGGGTGGGGTGGGGTGGGGGGGGGTGGGGGGGGGGTGGGGTGGGGTGGTGGGGTGTGTGTGGGGTGTGGGGTGGGGTGGGGGGGGGGGGGTGGGGTGGGGTGGGGTGGGGTGGTGGGGTGGGGTGGGGTGGGGTGGGGTGGGGTGGGGTGGGGTGGGGGTGTGGGGTGGGGGGGGGGTGGGGTGGGGTGTGGGGTGGGGTGTGGGGTGGGGGGGGGTGTGGGGTGTGTGTGTGGGGTGGGGTGGGGTGGGTGGGGTGGGGTGTGGGGTGTGGGGTGGGGTGGGGGGGGTGGGGTGGGGTGGGGTGTGGGGGGGGGGGGGTGGGGTGGGGTGTGTGGGGTGTGTGTGGTGTGGGGTGGGGGGGGTGTGTGTGGGGTGGGGTGGGGTGTGGGGTGGGGGTGTGGGGTGTGGGGTGGGGTGGGGTGTGTGTGGGGTGGGGTGGGGTGGGGGGGGGTGTGTGGGGTGGGGTGGGGTGTGGGGTGGGGTGGGGGTGTGGGGTGTGGGGTGGGGTGGGGTGGGGTGTGGGGTGGGGTGGGGTGGGGGTGTGGGGTGGGGTGGGGTGGGGTGTGTGTGGGGTGGGGGGGGGTGGGGTGGGGTGGGTGGGGTGGGGTGGGGTGGGGTGGGGTGGGGTGGGGTGGGGTGGGGTGGGGTGGGGGTGGGGTGGGGTGGGGTGGGGTGGGGGGGGGTGGGGTGGGGTGGTGGGGTGGGGTGGGGGGGGGGGGGTGGGGTGGGGTGGGGTGGGGTGGGGTGGGGTGTGGGGTGGGGTGGGGTGGGGGGGGGGGGTGGGGTGGGGTGGGGTGGGGTGGGGTGTGTGTGTGGGGTGGGGTGGGGTGGGGTGGGGGGGGGGGGGGTGGGGTGGGGTGGGGTGGGGTGGGGTGGGGTGTGGGGTGGGGTGTGGGGGTGGGGGGGGGGTGGGGTGGGGTGTGGTGGGGTGTGGGGTGGGGTGGGGTGGGGTGGGGTGGGGGGGGGGGGGGGGGGTGTGGGGTGGTGGGGTGGGGTGGGGTGGGGTGTGGGGTGGGGTGGGGTGGGGTGGGGTGGGGTGGTGGGGTGGGGTGGGGGGGGGGTGGGGTGGGGTGGGGTGTGGGGTGGGGTGGGGTGGGGTGGGGTGGGGTGTGGGGTGGGGTGGGTGGGGTGGGGGGGGTGGGGTGTGGGGTGGGGTGGGGTGGGGTGGGGTGGGGTGTGGGGTGGGGTGGGGTGGGGTGGGGTGTGGGGTGGGGGGGGGTGGGGGGGTGGGGTGGGGTGGGGTGGGGTGGGGTGGGTGGGGTGGGGTGGGGTGGGGTGGTGGGGTGGGGTGGGGTGTGGGGTGGGGGGGGGGTGGGGTGGGGTGGGGTGGGGTGTGGGGTGGGGTGGGGTGGGGGGGGGTGTGGGGTGGGGTGTGGGGTGGGGTGTGGGGTGGGGGGGGGGGGTGTGGGGTGTGGGGTGGGTGGGGTGTGGGGTGTGTGGGTGGGGTGGGGTGGGGTGGGGTGTGTGTGGGGTGTGGGGTGGGGTGGGGTGGGGTGGGGTGTGGGGTGGGGTGGGGTGGGGTGGGGTGGGGTGGGGGTGGGGGGGGGGTGGGGTGGGGTGGGGTGGGTGGGGTGGGGGGGGGGGTGGGGTGGTGGGGTGGGGTGGGGGGGGTGGGGGGGGGTGGGGTGTGGGGGGGGGTGGGGTGGGGTGTGGGGTGTGGGGGGGGGGTGGGGTGTGGGGGTGGTGGGGTGGGGGGGGGGTGGGGTGTGGGGGGGGGGTGGGGTGGGGTGGGGGGGGGTGTGTGTGTGTGTGTGGGTGGGTGTGGGGTGGGGGGGGGGTGTGGGGGGGTGGGGTGGGGTGGGGTGGGGGTGGGGGGGGTGGGGGGGGGGTGGGGTGGGGGGGGGTGGGGGGGGGGTGTGTGTGTGTGGGGTGGGGTGGTGTGGTGTGTGTGGGGTGGGGGGGGTGGGGGGTGGGTGTGGGGGGTGGGGGGGGGTGGGGTGGGGGGGTGTGTGTGGGGGGTGGGGTGGGGGGGTGTGGGGGGGGTGTGGGGGGGGGGTGGGGGGGTGGTGGTGGTGGGGGGGGGTGGGGGGTGTGTGGTGTGGGGGGGGGTGGTGGGGTGGGGGGGGGGTGTGTGGGGGTGGTGGGGGGGGGTGGGGGGGGGGTGGGGGGTGGGGGGGGGGTGTGTGGGGGGGGGTGGGGGGGGGTGGGGTGGTGTGTGTGGGGGTGTGGGGGGGGGGTGGTGGGGGGTGGGGGGGGGGTGTGGGGGGGGGGTGGGGGGGGTGTGTGGGGGGGGGGTGGGGTGTGGGGTGGGGGGGGGGTGGGGGGGGGGTGTGGGGGTGGGGGGGGGGTGGGGGGGGGTGGGGTGGTGTGGGGGGGTGTGGGGGGGTGTGTGTGGGTGGGGGGGGGGTGTGGTGGGGGGGGGTGGGGGGGTGGGGTGGGGTGGGGGGGGTGGGGTGTGTGTGTGGGGGTGGGGGTGTGGGGGGGGTGGGGGGGGGTGGTGGGGTGGGGTGGGGGGGGGTGGGGGGGGGTGGGGGGGGGGTGTGGGGTGGGTGTGTGGTGGGGGGGGGTGGGGTGGGGGGGTGGGGGTGTGGGTGGGGTGGGGGGGGGTGGGTGGGTGTGGGGGGGGGTGGGGTGGGGGGTGGGGGGTGGGTGGGGGGGGTGGGGGGTGGGGTGGGGGGTGTGGGGGGGGGGTGGGGGGGTGGGGGGGGGGTGTGTGGGGGGGTGTGGGGTGGGGGGGGGTGGGGTGGGGGGGGGGTGGGGGGGGGGTGGGGGGGGTGGGGTGTGGGGGGGGTGGTGGTGGGGGGGGGGTGGGGGGGGGTGGGGTGGGGGGGTGGGGTGGGGGGGGGTGTGTGTGGGGTGTGGGGTGTGGGGGGGTGGTGGGTGGGGGGGGGGTGGGGGGTGGGGGGGGGGTGGGGGGGTGGGGGGGGGGTGGGGGGTGGGGTGTGGGGGGGTGGGGGGGGGTGGGGGGGGGGTGGGGGTGTGGTGGGGGGGGGTGTGTGTGTGGTGGGGGGGGTGTGGGGGGGGGTGGTGGGTGGGGGGGTGGGGGGGTGGGGGGGGGTGGGGGGGGTGTGGGGGGGTGGGGTGGGGGGGGGGTGTGGGGGTGGTGGGGGGGGTGTGGGGTGGGGGGGGGTGGGGGGGGGTGGGGGGGTGGGGGGGGTGGGGTGGGGGGGGGTGGGGGGGGGGTGGGGGTGTGGGGGGGGTGGGGGGTGGGGGGGGGGTGGGTGGGGGGGGTGGGGGGGTGGGTGGGGGGGGGGTGGGGGTGGGGGTGGGGGGGGGGTGGGGGGGGGTGGGGGGGGGGTGTGGGGGTGGGGGGGGTGTGTGTGTGGGGGGGGGGTGGGGTGGTGGGGGGTGGGGGGGGGGTGTGGGGTGTGGGGGTGGGGGGGGTGGGGGGGTGTGTGGGGGGGGGGTGGGGGGGGGTGTGGGGGGGTGGGGGGGGGTGGGGGTGGGGTGGGGGTGGGGGGGGGTGGGGGGGGTGGGGTGGGGTGGGGGGGGTGGGGTGGGGGGTGGGTGTGGGGTGGGGTGGGGGGGGTGGGGGGGGGGTGGGGTGGGGGGGGTGGGGGGGGGGTGGGGGGGGTGGGGGGGTGGGGGGGGGGTGGGGGGGTGTGTGTGGGGGGGGTGGGGGGGGGGTGGGGGGGGGTGGGTTGGGGGTGTGGGGGGGGGGTGGGGGGGGGGTGGGGGGTGGGGGGGGGGTGGGGGGGGGGTGGGGGTGGGGGTGTGGGGGGTGTGGGGGGGGGGTGGGGGGGGGGTGGGGGTGGGGGGGGGTGGTGGGGGGTGGGGGGTGGGTGGGGGGGGGGTGTGGGGGGGGGGTGGGTGTGGGGGGGTGGGGGGGGGTGGGGTGGGGGTGGTGTGGTGGGGGGGGGGTGGGGGGGGGGTGGGTGTGGGGGTGGGGGGTGGGGGGGGGGTGGGGTGGGGTGGGGGGGGGGTGGGGGGGTGGGGTGTGGGGGGTGTGGTGGGTGGGGTGGGGGGGGTGTGTGTGGGGGGTGGGGGGGTGGGGGGGGTGGGGGGGGGGTGGGGGGTGGGGGGTGGGGGGGTGTGGGGGGGGTGTGGGGGGGGTGGGTGGGGGTGGGGGGGGGGTGGGTGGGGGGGTGGGGGGGGGGTGGGGGTGGGGGGGTGGGGGGGTGTGGGGGGGGGGTGGGGGGGGTGGGGGGGGGTGGGGTGTGGTGGGGGGTGGGGGGGGGTGGGGGGTGGGTGTGGGGGTGGGGGTGGGGTGGGGTGGGGGGGGGGTGGGGGGGTGGGGGGTGGGGTGGGGGGGGTGGTGTGGTGGGGGGGGGTGGGGGGGGGTGGGGGGGGGGTGTGGGGGTGGGGGGGGGGTGGGGGTGTGGGGGGGGGTGGGGGGGGGTGGTGGGGTGGGGGGGGGTGGGGGTGGGGGGGTGTGTGGGTGGGGGTGTGTGGGGGGGGGTGTGGGGGGGGGGTGGGGGGGGGTGGGGGGGTGGGGGGGGGGTGTGGTGTGTGTGGGGGGGGGGTGGGGGGTGGGGGGGGGGGTGGGGGGGTGGGGGGGGGGTGGGGTGGGGGGGGGGTGTGGGGGGGGGGTGGGTGGGGTGGGGGGGGGGTGGGGGGTGTGGGGGGTGGGGGGGTGGGTGTGTGGGGGGGGGGTGGGGGGGGGTGGGGGGGGGGTGGGGGGTGTGGGTGGGGGGGTGGGGGGGGGGTGGGGGGGTGGGGGGGGGGTGGTGGGGGTGGGGGGGGTGGGTGTGTGTGTGGGGGGGGGGTGTGTGGGGGGTGGGGGGGGGGTGGGGGGTGGGGGGGTGGGGGGGGGGTGGGGGGGGGTGGGGGTGGGGGGTGGGGGGGGTGTGGTGGTGGTGGTGGTGGGGGTGGGGGGGGTGTGGGGGGGGGGTGGGGGGGGGGTGGGGGGGGGGTGGGGGGGGGTGGGGTGGGGGGGTGTGGGGGGGGTGTGGGGGGGTGTGGGTGTGGGGGGGGTGGTGTGGGGGGTGTGGGGTGTGTGGGGGGGGTGGGGGGGGTGTGTGGTGTGTGTGGGGGGGGTGGGGGGGGTGGTGTGGGGGGGGTGGGGGGGGGGTGGGGGGGGGGTGGGGGGGGGTGTGGGGGTGGGGGGGGTGGGTGGGGTGGGGGGTGGGGGGTGTGTGGGGGGGTGGGGGGGGGTGGGTGGGGGGTGGGTGGGGTGTGGGGGGGGGTGGGGGGGGTGGGGGGGGGTGTGGGGGGTGGGGGGGGGGTGGGGGTGGGGGGGGTGGGGGGGGGGTGGGTGGGGGGGTGGTGGGGTGTGGGGGTGGGGGGGGGTGGGGGGGGGTGGGGGGGGTGGGGGTGGGGGGTGGGGGTGGTGGGGTGTGGGTGGGGGGGGGGTGGGGTGGGGGGGGTGGGGGTGGGGGGGGGGTGTGTGTGGGGGGGTGGGGGTGGGGGGGGTGGTGGGGTGGGGTGGGGGGGTGGGGGGGTGGGGGGGGGGTGTGGGGGGGGGTGGGGGTGGGGGGGGGTGGGGGGGGGGTGTGGGGGTGGGGGGGGGTGGGGGGGTGTGGGGGGGGGTGGGGGGGGGGTGGGGGGTGTGGGGTGGGGGGGGGTGGGTGTGGGTGGGGGGGGGGTGGGGGGTGTGGGGGGGGTGGGGGGGGGGTGGGGGGGTGGGGGGGGGGTGTGGGGTGGGGGGGGGGTGGGGGGGGTGGGGGGGGGTGGGGGGTGGGGGGGTGGGGGGGGGTGGGGGGGGGGTGGGGTGGGGGTGGGGGGGGGGTGGGGGGGTGTGGGGGGTGGGGGGTGTGGGGGGTGGGGTGGGGGGGGTGGGGGTGTGGGGTGTGGGGGGGGTGGGGGGGGGGTGGGGGGGGTGGGTGGGGGTGGGGGGGTGGGGGGGTGGGGGTGGGGGGTGGGGGGGGGTGGGGTGGGGGGGGGTGGGGGTGTGGGGGGTGGGGTGTGGGGGGGGGTGTGGGGTGGGGGGTGGGGGGTGTGGGGGGGGGTGGGGGTGTGGGGTGGGGGGTGGTGTGTGTGGGGGTGGGGGGGGGGTGGGGGGGGTGGGTGGGGGGGGGGTGGGGGGGGTGGGGGGGTGGGGGGTGGGGGGGGGGTGTGGGGGGGGGGTGGGGGGGTGGGGGGGTGGGGGTGGGGGGGGGTGGGGGGGGGGTGGGGGGGGGGTGGTGTGGGGGGGTGGGGGGGGGTGGGGTGGGGGGGGGGTGGTGGGGTGGGGGGTGGGGGGGGTGTGTGTGGGGGGGGGGTGGGGGGTGGGGGGGGGTGTGGGGGTGGGGGTGGGGTGTGGGGGGTGGGGGGGTGTGGGGGGGTGGGTGGGGTGGGGGGGGGGTGGGGGGGGGGTGGGGGTGGTGGGGGGGTGGGGGGTGGGTGGGGTGGGGGGGGGGTGGGGGGGTGGGGGTGGGGGGTGTGGGTGGGGGGGGGGTGGGGGGTGGGGGGGGTGGGGGGTGGGGTGGGGGGGGTGTGGGGGGGTGGGGGTGGGGGGGTGGGGGGGGTGGGGGGGGTGGTGGGGGGGGGTGGGGGGGGGTGGGGGGGGTGGTGGGGGGGGGTGGGTGGTGGGGGGGGGGTGGGGGTGGGGGGTGGGGTGGGGGGGGGTGGGGGGGGGGTGGGGTGGGGGGGGGTGGGGGGGGGTGGGGGGTGTGGGGGGGGGTGGGGGGGGTGGGTGGGGGGGGGTGGGGGGGTGGTGGGGGGTGGGTGGGGGGGTGGGGGGTGGGGGTGGGGGGGGTGTGGGGGGGGGGTGGGGGGGTGGGGGGGGTGGGGGGTGGGGTGGGGGGGGTGGGGGGGGGGTGGGGGGTGGGGGTGGGTGGGGGGGGTGTGGGGGTGTGGGTGGGGGGGGTGGGGGGGGTGGGGGTGTGGGGTGGGGGGGGGGTGGGTGGGGGGGGGTGGGGGGGTGGGGGGGTGGGGGGGGGGTGGGGGTGGGGTGGGGGGGGGGTGGGGGGGGGGGGGTGTGGGGGGGGGTGGGGGGTGGGGGGGTGGGGTGGGGGGGGGGTGTGGGGGGGGTGGGGGTGGGGGGGGGTGTGGGGGGGGGGTGGGGGGGGTGGGGGGGGGGTGTGGGGTGGGTGGGGGGGGGTGGGGGGGTGGGGGGGGTGGGGGGGGGGTGGGGGGTGGGGGGTGGGTGGGGGGGTGGGGGGGGTGGGGGGTGGGGGTGGGGTGGGGGGGGGGTGGGGGGGGGTGTGGGGGTGGGGGTGGGGGGTGGGGTGGGGGGGTGGGGGTGGGGGGGGTGGGGTGTGGGGGGGGGGTGGGGGGTGGGGGGGTGGGGGGGTGGGGGGGGGTGGGGGGGGTGGGTGGGTGGGGGGGGTGGGGGGGGGGTGGGTGGGGGGGTGGGGGGGGGTGTGTGTGGGGTGGGTGTGGGTGGGGGTGGGGGGGGGGTGGGGGGTGGGGGGTGTGGGGGTGGGTGTGGTGGGGGTGGGGGGGTGGGGTGGGGGGGGGTGGGGGGGTGTGGGGGGGGTGGGGGTGGGGTGGGGGGGGGGTGGGGGGGGTGGTGGGGGTGGGGGGTGGGGTGGGTGGTGGGGGTGGGGGGGGTGGGGGGTGGGTGGGGGGTGGGGGTGGGGGGGGTGGGGGGTGGGTGTGGGTGGGGGGTGGGGGGGGTGGGGGGGGGGTGGGGGGGTGGGGGTGGGGGGGGGGTGGGGTGTGGGGGGGGTGGGGGGTGGGGGTGGGGGGTGGGGGGGGGGTGTGGGGGGGGTGGGGGTGGGGGGGTGTGGGGGTGGGGGTGGGGGGGGGTGGGGGGTGGGGGGGTGGGTGGGGGGGTGGGTGTGGGGGGTGGGGGGGGGTGGTGGGGTGGTGGGGGGGGGGTGGGGGGGGGGTGGGGGGGGGTGGGGGGGGTGTGTGTGGGGGGGGTGGGGGGGTGGGGTGGGTGGGGGGGTGGGGTGGGGGGGGGTGGGGGTGGGGTGGGGGGGGGGTGGGGGGGGGGTGGGGTGGGGGGGGTGGGGGTGGGGGGGGTGGGGGGGGGGTGTGGGGTGGGGTGGGGTGTGGTGGGGGGGTGGGGGGGGGGTGTGGGGGTGTGGGGGGGTGGGGTGGGTGTGGGGGGGGTGGTGGGGGGGGGTGGGGGTGGGGTGGGGGGGGGGGGGTGGGGGGGTGGGGGGTGGTGGGGGGGGTGGGGGGTGGGGGGGGTGGGGGGGGGTGGGGGGGGGGTGTGGGGGGGGGTGGGGGGTGGGGGGGGGTGGGGGGTGGGTGGGGGGGGGTGGGGGGGGGTGGGGGTGGGGTGGGGGGGGTGGGGTGTGGGGGGGGGTGGGGGGGGGGTGGGGTGGGGGTGGGTGGGGGGGTGGGGGTGGGGGGGGGTGGGGGGGGGTGGGGGGGGGGTGGGTGGGGTGTGGGGGGGTGGGGGTGGGGGGTGGGTGGGGGGGTGTGGGGGGGGTGGGGGGGTGGGGGGGGGTGGGGGGGGTGTGGGGGGGGTGGGGGGTGGGGGGGGTGGGTGGGGGGGGGTGGGGGGTGTGTGTGTGGGTGGGGGGTGTGTGTGTGGGGGGGGGTGGTGGGGGGGGTGGGGGGGGTGGGGGTGGGGTGGGTGTGGGGGGGGGTGGGGGGTGTGGGTGTGGGGGGTGGTGGGGTGGGGGGTGGGGGGGGTGGGGGGTGGGGTGGGTGGGGGGGGGGTGGGGGGTGGGGGGGGGGTGTGTGGGGGGTGGGGGGGGGGTGGGGGGGGGTGGGTGGGGGGGGGTGGGGGTGGGGGGGGGTGGGGGGGGGTGGGGGGGTGGTGGGGTGGGGGGGGTGGGGTGGGGGGTGGGGGGTGGTGGGGGGTGGGGGGGTGGGGGGGGGGTGGGGGGTGGGGTGGGGGGGGGGTGTGGGTGGGGGTGGGTGGGGGTGGGGGGGTGGGTGGTGGGGTGGGGGGGTGGGGGGGGTGGGGTGGGGTGGGTGTGGGGGGTGGGGGGGTGTGGGGGTGGGGGGGGTGGGGGGGTGGGGGGGGTGGGGGGGGTTGGGGGGGGTGGGGGTGTGGGGGGGGTGGGGGGGGGTGGGGGGTGGGGGTGGGGGTGGGGGGGGGGTGGGGGGGGTGGGGGGGTGGGGGTGTGGGGGGGGGTGGGGGGGGGTGGTGGGGGGGGGTGGGGGTGGGGGGGGTGGGGGGGGGTGGTGGGGGGGGTGGGGGGTGGTGGGGTGGGGGGGTGGGGGGGGGTGGGGGGGTGGGTGGGGGTGGGGGGGGTGGGGGTGGGGGGGTGGGGGGGGGGTGGGGGGGGTGGGGGGGTGGGGGGGGGTGGGGTGGGGGTGGGTGGGGGGGGGTGTGGGTGGGGGGGGTGGTGTGGGGTGTGTGTGGGGGGGGTGGGGGGGTGGGGGGGGGGTGGGGGGGGTGGGGGGGTGGGGGGGGGTGGGTGTGGGTGGGGGGGGTGGGGGGGTGGGGGGGGGGTGGGGTGGGGGGTGGGTGGGGGGTGTGGGTGGGGGGTGGGGGGGGTGGGGTGGTGGGGGGGGGGTGGGGGTGGGTGGGGGGGGGTGGGGGGGTGGGGTGGGGGGGGGGTGTGGGGGGGGGTGGGGGTGGGGGTGGGGGGGGTGGGGTGGTGGGGGGGTGTGGGTGGGGGTGGGGGGGGTGGGGGTGTGGGGGTGGGTGGGGGGGGTGGTGGGGGGTGGGGGGGGGGTGGGGGGGGTGGGGGGGGTGTGGGTGGGGGGTGGGGGGGGTGGGGGGGGGGTGGGGTGGGTGGGGTGGGGGGGGTGGGGTGGGGGGGGTGGGGGTGGGTGGGGGGGGGGTGGTGGGGGGGGTGTGGGGGGGGGTGTGGTGGGGGGGGTGGGGGGGGGGTGGGGTGGTGGGGGGTGGGGGGGGGTGGGGTGTGGGGGGGTGGGGGGTGGGGGGGGTGGGGGGGGGGTGGGGGGGGGGTGGGGGGGGTGGGGGGGGGTGGGGTGGGGGGTGGGGGGGGGTGGGGGGGGGGTGGGTGGGGGGTGGGGGGGTGGGGGGGGGTGGTGGGGGGTGGGGTGTGGGGGGGGGGTGGGGGGGGGTGGGGGGGGGGTGGGGTGGGTGGGTGTGGGGGGGGTGGGGGGGTGGGGGTGGGGGGGGTGGGGGGTGGGTGGGGGTGGGGGGGGTGTGGGGGTGGGGGGGGGTGGTGGGTGGGGTGTGTGTGGGGGTGGGGGGGGGGTGGGGGGGTGGGGGGTGGGGGGGGGTGGGGGGGTGGGGGGGTGGGGTGTGGGTGTGGGGGGTGGGGGGGTGGGGGGGGGGTGGGGGGGGGGTGGTGGGGGGGGTGGGGTGGGGGTGGGGGGGGGGTGGGGTGGGGGGGGGGTGTGGGGGGGGTGGTGGGGGGGGGTGGGGGGTGTGGGGGGGTGGGGGGTGGTGGGGGGGGGTGGGGGGGGGGTGGGGGGGGGGTGGGGGGTGGGGGGGGTGGGGGGGTGGGGGGGGTGGGGGGTGGGGGGGGGGTGGGGGGTGGGGGGGGTGTGGGGGGGTGGGGGGGGGGTGGGGGGTGGGGTGGTGGGGGGGGGGTGTGGGGTGTGTGGGGGTGGGTGTGGGTGGGGGGGGTGTGGGGGGGGGTGGGGGGGTGTGTGTGGGGGGGGTGGGGGGTGGGGGGGGGTGGTGGGGGGTGGGGGGGTGGGGGGGGTGGGGGGGGGGTGGGTGGGGGTGGGTGGGGGGGGGGTGGGGGGGGGGTGGGGGGGTGGGGGGGGGGTGGGGGGGTGGGGGGGGGGTGTGGGGGTGGGGGGGGGGTGGGGGGTGGGTGTGGGGGGGGGGTGGGGGGTGTGGGGTGTGGGGGGGGTGGTGGGGGGGGTGGGTGGGGGGGGGTGGGGGGGGTGGGGGGGGGGTGGGTGGGGGGTGGGTGGGGTGGGGTGGGGGGGGTGGGGGGGGGTGGGGGGGGTGGGGGGGTGGGGTGGGGGGTGGGGGGGTGGGGGGTGGGGGGGGTGGGGGGGGGGTGGGGGGGTGGGGGTGGGGGGGGTGGGGGGGGTGGGGGGGGGGTGGGGGTGGGGTGGTGGGGGGGGTGTGGGTGGGGGTGGGGGGGGGGTGGGGGTGGGGTGGGGGGGGGTGGGGGGGGGGTGGGGGGGGGTGGGGGGGTGGGGGTGTGGGGGGTGGGGGTGGGGGGGGGGTGGGGTGGGGGGGGGGTGTGGGGGGGGTGGGGGGGGGTGGGGGGGTGGGGTGGGGGGGTGGGGTGGGGGGGGGGTGGGGTGTGGGGGGTGGGGGGGGTGGGGGGGGGGGGGTGGGGGGTG
>JBAMIH010000120.1:52500-76940 GCA_038501795.1 Pseudopleuronectes americanus
AGCTGCACGTGAGTCAGTGTGATGCTCAATGAGGGCTGGAGCAGCGTTTTCCTCACCTGTGTCCCCCTGCGTCGGCCTCACTGCACTCATGTATCCTCATGCTGCCACGGAGGATGGAGGACAGAGAGTGGCTCTGATAGGTATGAATCACTCTTCTGCCTCACACTCACACGTGGTGAAACCTGCAGCATCACCTTCTTCATGCTCGGGTGCGGCTTCACCTCAGCTGCCGCCGTATGGAGCAGGGGAAGGACACGGGTGTTCTCTATCAGTGGGGCGCATGAGAAGCGTCCACTAGGAGGCAGGACACCTCGGCCGTGGCTCCTACACCGTCTGCGGCTGCAGACTCGACAAGGTGTTGCCTCAGTGTGAAACATCTGGATCCACTCGGAGAGACACTGCATTCCCTGCTTCCTGCAGAGCGGCTGCGGGCAGGATGAGGATCCGGCAGCCTGCCCTGAGGGAGCTTGCGACTGGATATGATACATGGACACTACTATCACATATGCAAATGAACACGCTAATACCTGATAGCTGTGTTTGTTTTGTGCTGACGATGGCGTGGGGCGGAAGACGACACTGACAACATGCAGCCACTTTGGGAACGAGCGGCTCTGAAGCATCGCAAAGACACTCAAAGCTATCGTTGACAAGCGGGTGTTAATTAGGTTTTTGTTGTGGGATGTGACGCAGTCGCCGCAGGTGAACAGCGATTGTTCTGCTGCTGATCTTGTGTCAGGTGATACTGAGACGTGTCATCAGTGTTACCCAGCTTTGTGTGTCCCGGCGCGTACAGAAGAAGGGAGGCTTCTGTTGTGCGTTGTTCCTCAGTGAAGGTGTTGCTCACTGAGAACATCTTTATATACCATTCTCCAGTGCGCCCTTAGGCAGGAGATTATCCTTTCAGATGCGATTGACGACACTCATTTAGTCGCTCCGCTCTTCTCTCTGCCGTCCTTTAGCTTTAGTTTCCACCTGCGTTGTGTTATCGCCTCTGCGTGTGCGGACGTGTGGGACATGTGAGGATCGTACACCTTCACCGGTCTCCAGGTAACTCTCGATGACAGTTCATTAGTTTCCATCAACAGGAACAGCACTGATGTTTGGTTAGAAGAGGAGATGAATGAATGTCTGAGTTGAGCAGCATCATGGAGCAGCTCTGCCTGTCGTCTGTGTTCACGACTGAGGACCAGGGACGGGGAGGTTTAGACACTTCAAGCTTGAAAATGATTGAAATCGTTAAGAAATCTAAGATTTCATTTTCAAAGGGACCAAGAGCTGAGAGTTTTGTCCGCTCGTCATCTCACTCACTGGGATGTGGAGAATCTGACTTCACCCTCGATATCTGACATCAAAATCTAAACTTTAGCAATATCCAAGTCACAATCATACGTGAGATCAAACACTGCGCATGGTTGAGAGAGAGAGGTTGAGAGAGAGAGCGTAGAGAGAGAGATGGAGAGACGAGAGAGAGAGAGAACGAGAGAGAGAACGGAGGAGCATGACTCAGCGAATCTGCGGCCTCCTCGATCCGCTCTCTCTGCAGCTGGGAGTCAGATTCATGGTCAGGACCAACGTTTCACTTTAGAACCAAGATGAACTGCTTTCATATTAAGCTGCTCCTATAGAAGAAAAGAATTCCATGATCTACTATGCATATCTGTGAGGACAACACACACACACACACTAACACACACACACACACACACACACACTATCACACACACTCATCTGCTAACTAACCTCGCCTCTGTCTGTATTGAAGCTGCCCAGACTTTCGTACTGTCGCTTCGTTTCGGTGAGATGGGGACATTGTCTCCGTGGAATCAGGAACCTGAACATCTGACATGTCCAGGTTTTTCTCCTCCTGCTCATGATGTTGTCTGCATGTCACGTCTGCTAGCTTACACGGCTTCACCTCACCTGAACATATTGAGATGTGTTGAGCTGCATCTTGATTTCGAAACCTTTTTCTCCACGTTCTTCTGGGGTCAGATTTGATCTGAGAGACGTGGACGTTGAGTGAGGAGGTTTTTGTCTCTTTCAGGTTTTCACACCACATTTCTCTTTTCTCGCTGCAGTCATGAATAAGATAGTGGCGACCGCAGTGGATGAGTTTCATGCCTTTGTGTGCACATGAAAAGCCGGCTGATGAAATTCCTTCTACATGGTTTCCCCCTGGATGTTCTGAGATCAATATTTGCTTCACATCTGTCATTGAAGTGCTGGACAGAAGCTATTACACGCTGCCTCATGAAAAGTGATATCTCGATCTGGGCTGGCCTGCTGTCTCCAGTTTGACACCTCGAGATGGAATCGTTCTCTGAACAGACGAGACATCAGCCACCAGGAGAGTGGAGCTTCTTCTGTGTCCAGATGATGGACAGAAGTTTCCTGTAGAGTCAGAAGAGAAAGAGAAAAAGTCAAAGTTTGATAAAAGATCCAAGAAAATCGACTGGACCGAAACCAGTAAAAACCCATCACATGTGAAAACCAGCGATGACTTGAGGAGCTGCTGGAGTCCGAGGCTTTGCTTCATCAGTGAACGCTCCTCCTCACGGGACATGAGTATTGCATGACTTTATGGACCTCTGTTGGTCACATGTAGCTGATGCAACAACACTTACATGTAAATATGCTGAGTTCTAGTCTAGTTGGAGAAGCGCTGGAGGCTGTAAGTGTTTTATAATATTCTGTCGTCTAATATAAAGTCAGTCGCAGCATCAATAAAACATTACGGTTCATTTAAAGCAGGACTGTTGGATTGGGTTTTCATCACGTAGATGCCAGGTCCATTCTTACTGCTACCTAATAAATATCCTGCAGCTGAAAAGAGATCAAGTGGTGCACGTTAGACTCATGAACAGGTAGAAGCAATACATCCACTTCACATGCTTCCATATCTATGTAGTGTGTGGACAGCAGAACATGCAGATGAGTCACGAGGACGATCAGAGAGGACCTGGCAGCGAGGAGCACGGGGATTAAACACACAACCCTCTGCAGCTGCATGTGAGCTGCGTCACAGAAACTAAGAAACAAGTGAGGATTGGAACCTTTCATTCTGTTTCAGCTCTGTTGCTGGAAACAGCGGTGAGGACGAGCTGGTGACTCCGAT
Organism: Pseudopleuronectes americanus; assembly: GCA_038501795.1. NCBI lineage: Eukaryota > Metazoa > Chordata > Actinopteri > Pleuronectiformes > Pleuronectidae > Pseudopleuronectes > Pseudopleuronectes americanus. Next base: position 55,619 of record JBAMIH010000120.1, read on the forward strand.
CAGATGAGGGCCTCTCCGGCCCATGAAGCAGACGTTCTTCATAGACGTTAGCTTCATGTAATCAAACTAGTAAAAACCTTTGTTTCCTGGTTTATTCTCGACTGATACATTATCTCAGTTATGATAACGTTTAAATTATTCAGCACCGCGCGCGAATGAGAGGCTCGCAAGCTGCTCGGATACCATCAGTTACTGAGTACACGAGTCCAGAGGCGTTTATCTTTTTATATTTTAAAATGAGACGGCATGTAGCGTCGCGGTCGTGGTATCGGTCGCAGATTGTTGGCTCACAAAGTCCTGAGCTGAGAGTCATGGGTTCCGCCGGGGAGCAGCGTTCTGGACTAGCTCTTCAGCAAACTGAAGAGAAAAGTCGATCAGGAGGAAAACGCTGCTCTGAGCGCTATGTTTATATCACGTGACTGAGCCTACATGCTGCTGGATATCTCTCTCTCCTCCTCCTGGCCTCTCTCCTCCTCTCCTCCTCACTCCTCCTCCTCCTCTCCGCACTGTGAGGACAACACTGACATTCTGTGCAATGAGCAGGGATAACCAGGAGAGGAAGTCAGCGGACGCCACAGAAAAGAGCTGTCACTTCAGTCACCTCCTCTGGTTACAATGAGATGAAGTCAGAGAGCTGGAACTTCAGCATGTTGATCTGCCACCCCTGCATCGATTGTTCTCTTCGTCCAGGAGATCAGCGAGCACATGCAGATCAGCAGCATGAAGAGCCTCTTAAACGTCAGCTGTCACACACAGACAGAACACACAGTGTCTAGTGACAAGTCTGATCTCCTAATCAAAGCCTAATTACAGTTTAACACGCAGTACGTCTCATGGTGATGATGATGAGTCTTGGACTGCATGCGGAGTTGTCGGAGTGTGGTGAGTGTAACCACATGGTGCTTTATCAAAGGGTTGGTTGCATTTGGGAAATGAGCTCATTTGCTTTCCTGTCTAGAGTTAGATGAGATCAAGAGCACTCGTCAATGATTCTGTGATTCTGACAGTGGGAGCTCGGGGTCCTGCAGGCGGAACAGCAGCACAGGCAGCAGAGGGAACAGCTGTGTGGCTGGTCCCCCCAGTTCCCCGCGAGGTTACGGAAAGTACAGTTTCCACAGTAATGCAAACAGCAGCATCTCTAACAGTTCAGTCATCACGTCACTGCAACAGCTCTTCCAGGTGTTTGATGCACGAAGGGATAAACGCAGATTCACTCTAAATCTCTACGGTATTGTGATTTCAGGGACATGCAGATATTGATCGTCTCAGATGAGGCAGAAGCTAATGTTAGACTTCAACTGACCTCAACACGGCGGAGCACAGATTACATTTAAGATCGGAGAGACGAGATGAGACTTCACTGATCAGAGGGGACGTTTGACATCGAGCAGGAAACAGCAACAAACACAAGATCCAATCTCAGATTAAAGAAACACGAGAAACCAGAGTCCATCTTAGAGAGAGTTTAATTTGACTTTTCACTTGTTGATGTTCCATCTGCTAACATGGAGGAGGCGAGGTTAATAACAGGGGTAATAGGGTGATATACTACAAGCCTAACACCAGGTGGCGATCTCCCTTTGTCATCTATCTTTAACTACACTTTATGGGCATGAACGATAAGGACAACATACTTAGTAATGTGATATAAACACAGTGTCCATACAGTAAAAATACAGAGAACAACGGTAACAGTTGTGTTTTTACAATAAACTTAAGACATATACCGTATATAATAACATCATTAAATAAGAATGAAACTAAATTATTATAATAAATTCAAACCCCTCACCAAATCATACAATATGAAGTGAATTAAGATAGAGCACTGACCTCTTCAGCATCATTCAATTCTTCAACAAGAAATATAATAAAACATAATGTATATTAATGCTGTAGCTTATTAATGCATGACTCTAAACTTCTGTATCTATATATATGTTAATTTCATTACCAAGTGTTGTTCTTGATGGATTTTACTAAAGGATGGAAATGATTGGAGAGGATGATGCACTCCCATATTCGGGGTGATAAGGAAACACACAGCGTGGAGTCATTACAACAATACATCATATTTCCCCAGAGAGCAGCGTGGACACGATTCTGATCCCTGGAGGGGAAATTTGATCCATCTGCTGATTAACAAACACACACGGTCTGGGGCAGATTAAAGGAACCTGGGTGTAAAGATACTCAACCGGGGCCTCAGCTGGAGGCTGGATTCCCCCCCCCTCGCTCTGAAGCTGCTGCTGGAGGACGTGAGTTCGACTCCCTGTGGAGCGGCCATCACTGGTCCGGCTCACCTGCATCTCTTCACATCTCCTCCACAGCTGCAGGGAGCTCAGGTGGCCTGAATACCAAGGAGCTTAATTTCTTACATCTCTGCAGCTGCATGCGTCTGTTTCTTCTTCACAGCGTCAGATCCTTATTATCTCTGAGGCGGTTCTACCTGCTGCATATGAGAAACTGATCAGACCACATGAGGCAAGTCAAACCGTGGTTGTATCTACAGTGTGTTCTTCACCGACACCTCGGTTTTCACATGTCGAGTCGTGGATGTGCAAATCAACCCTGAAATAACTTGTTTTTCATCTGAGAAGCTGCGACAGCACAAACTGCAGACTCTGTAATTGTAAGTGCTGATTGATGATATTGGTTCGGCAGCCGTGTCTCCCAGGAACACGTCTAATTAGCTTCCTGTGTCCACCGGCTCTCACAGTGCAGCTAAAAAGTGATTGCACAGGTCTGTGATTACAACCATTCATTGAGCGACTAGAGGAAAAGGTTTTAATGCTCTCGCTCCCGCTCGCTGATGAGTGGGAAGTGGAAACCCTGAACCGACGGGGGCCACGCGCCTGGAGAGGCCCCTGACTGATCACATCCTTCCTTCTGCTCCTCAGGTGAACGAGATCTACCACGACGAGTCGCTGGGCGTCCACATCAACGTGGTTCCTGGTGAGGATGATCATGCTGGGCTACGCCAAGGTGAGTGAACATGTGCCGTTTCTTTGAGATGTATGAAAGGAGAGAAACCCGGGTGGGAGGAGCATCGGCACTCAGGACTGAGAAGAGGACTAATGGCAGCTGACAGCCTGACTAATGCTCCTGAGAGAGTTTGATCACATCCCAGAGGACTGAGCTGAAAAACAGCTTCACAGGAAGGAGCTGCAGCCTGAGCTCATCGACTCATCTCAGTTATTAAAACCAACAAATGATTTAAAAGAGCTTCTACTCATCACAAGTCATGAATATCAATCTATGTGATAGAATACTAATGTGGTCATTTACTCTTGCCTGTCAGTCCATCAGCTCATTGAAAGAGGCAACCCGTCCCGGAGCCTGGAGAACGTGTGCCGCTGGGCCTTCGGTGCAGCAGAAGGGCGACGCCGACCACGCCGAGCACCACGACCACGCCATCTTCCTCACCCGCCAGGGCCTTTCGGCCCCACGGGGATGCAGGGTAGACACGACTCACTGGCGTGGTTCAGGTCTGAATGTGCTTGTGTAACTGATCTGAGTCGAGCTACAGCAGGTAGTATTCTGATGGACCGAGGATGATCTGATTAGATTTGAGTAATAAATGTGAAAACACACAACCTTCCACTAAGTTCTTGTTTAATGCTGCAAACTAACACACCCACAGATTCAAACATCCCTGGTGGTGTGTGTGTGTGTGTGTGAAGAGGTTCAGGTAATGTGTGTTGAAAAGCACTGAACAAATCAAAAACACCAATATCAAGTGCAAACAACCGGACCGCTCCTCCTCTGAGGAGAAACTCCCCTCTGGGCTCCTCCGTGCTGCATATTTGGCAAAGTCCCTTCATTTCTCTTCTTGTGGAAGCAGAAGTGGAAATCCTGCGTCTCAGGGCAATTTGCTCTGTCTGCCAGGTATCGACCGCCTGCCGCGCTCCTGTTGTCTCCACAGCGCCAGACGGAAGCCGAGGAGAACCACCGACTCCTGAGCTCGGCTCTATTGAAAGGCTCTCGGTGGCTAAATGCCTTTTTATGCACCTCCCTCTGAACAGCGGGCTGTGTTTATTCTCCACTTTGCAGCTCGAGCCGTGGCTTCGTCCAAACCGCTCAGCTACCTTCTGTTCATCAGGACAATAGAGAGAGGATTCATAAGGTGCAATAAGCAGGGAGGTTCATTCACAACAGTCCATTTAATCATCAAAGCAATAGAATATCTGGTTATATGACATATCTTTTCAATATCATGTTTTTAATGCATGATTCAAAGAGGTAAAGATGTGCAATCAGCAGATTACCTTTTTAATCACTTTACAGTACAAGTTGCATTCACATCGTTCACACACATTCAAAATCAAATCAAATCTAATCAAATCAAAGTTTATTGTCACATGCACCAATGATCAGCGTCATCGGAGCAGTGAAATTCTATGACATGGCAGGAAACATCTACGCAGTAGGCGACTTTACAAAAAGAAAAAAATAACATCGTATGTAACATAACATATAACATACATTGTAACATATAACACAGTCAAGTGAATATTAAATTGATTCATATGAATATATGTATAACATATAACATAGTCAAATTAAAGTCAAGTTAAATGAGCAGCAGTTAACAGGGTGAAGGAGTGGGGAATATTAAAATAAAATAATATGAATATATGTATAACATATAACATAGTCAGATAAATGCAAATGAAGCAACAGTTAACAGGGTGAAGAAGTGGGGAATATTAAATACAATAATATGAATATATGTATAACATGTAACATAGTCAGATAAATGCAAATGAAGCACAGTTTTCCGGTGAAGAAGTGGGGAATATATTAAATACAATAATATGAATATATGTATAACATGTAACATAGTCAGATAAATGCAAATGAAGCAACAGTTTTCAGGGTGATGAAGTGGGGAATATTAAATAATATAGAATGTATATGTGAAGTAAGTGTATTTGTATGATTCGGGAGCAGAATGTACATGGTGACCGTTCAGAGGATAGATAACATGCTATGTAACTCATAACATATAACATCACATCGTTAACATATAATGTAGTCAAGTGAAGGCAGCAGTTTTACAGTGTGAATGGAATATTATATTAAATAATATGACTATGAATATATGAATACATATAACATAGACAGATCAAAGTCCAAATGAAGGCAGCAGTTTACAGGTGAAGAAGTGGGGAATATTAAATAAAATGAATATATGTGGACGTAAGTGTATGGTATGAGTGTGTGGAGCAGAATGTACATGTGACTGATCAGGGGTCAGATGTTGATTGTTCAGAAGTCTAATGGCCTGGGGGTAAAAAGCTGTTAGTGATGTCTGGTAGTCCGGTCCGGGTCTGGTATTCAAACAGCGGTTTTCATTGGGGGCCAGTATTCCGCCGCAGTGGACACTTGACAGGTATCAAACTGACCGTCTGGTTGGTGAGGAGCCGCTCCACTTCCCAGTGGACAGCAGAGTGTGTTATAATGTCCTACGCCTATAGAGGAACATAGAACATAGGGTCCCTGTCCCTCCTCTGGAGTCCCTGGATTTATTATGTGTATGTATATGAACTACATCCAACCAGCTCATTATTTGATTTGACTCCCACCTCCTTGGAACTCCGGCGCTTTCCCTCTGAACTCCTGAGATGACTAGGTTATTAAAACTTGCTCCGTTAATAAACACGACTTCCTGTGAGGACTCTCCACAGTTAATTGGGCAGCGTGTGTGTAATTCCTCCATTGTATTCTCAGGACCACAGGAACACGTGTGTGGGGGACAATGGAGCGTGTTCACGTGTCTGAGGTGGAGACGGTTTTAGATAAGGTTCAGTCGCTGTGAGCAGCTGAGAGGGAAACGATGCAGAGACCTGACATCAGCACTCCTCTTCTGAAACGTGAGGAGATCAGCAGGAGGATCTGGATCGCTGGACCAGAACTAGAGTGGGGAGCCTAGAGATGCTGTTAACTCCCCGAGACACAGGACTGCCTCTCACATATATAGTCACAGATATTTAATGATAGTAATTAGATATATATCATATGTCTGGAACGCCTACTCGTAGTAATGAGGCCATGCAGATAGTTAACATTGCACTCTCAGGCAGAAGTACTGTGCAGAATCGAGCGTTTCATCAAGTCTCAGTGTGTTTAGCTGCTCAATGTCCGTTCACTTCCCTGTGCAGGCATGCAGGTCTGTTGTGCGACGTAGCTGCACCACTGTGGTCAGATGGTTTTCAGATGGTTTTCAGAGCAGCTCCTTGTGGTCGTGATGGAGGGATCGACTCCCAGGTGCCTCCACAGTTCACACCTACCTACTGGTTATGACTGGACGAGGCCACAGAGCTGGAGGGAGATGTTTTTTCAGCCTGGAGGCAAAAACAGTTGAAACGGTTCGACTGGGCGTCCATTGAGACTGAACATCTTTAATAATAGTACTGAGGGGGATTTTAAATATTTCACTGGATTCAACCGAACAACAAAGAGATGTTGATGAAATCGTTTTTTCATTTGAATTCAAAGCATGGATGTCCCGTGTGGTCGTGGTGGATGAAGTGCGCTGAGATCCGTGTCTTATCCTTTGAACAACACGCTGACGTGTTTCAGGGACACTTCAACCTCCACTCTAATTAGAAATAAGTGCATGTCTGCATAATGTATATATGAAGATAGCAGCTTATTATATTTTCCATTCAGAAGAAACCTTTTATCTTCTGTATCTTCTCTGCACAGTGGCCTCGTACGTGAAGGACCACGATGCTAAAAGGTTCTCTGATGCTCCACAGGAATATCGAAGCATTGATGAAAGTGAGAAGATTATCTGGTGACTTCTGGATTTATTATAAAACAGGATGTTTCTGTGGGAATAGAAAGCGAAGTCTGTTCTCTGTGTGAAATTGAGTTCAGAGCTGCATTAAAAACATTTTACCTTTAGGATTAGAACCATTCAGCCAAAGTTTCCCCGTCACAGCCCAGAAAGTTTGTTTTCTTTGATGCCAGCAGCTGGGTTTTAGTTTTTAATCCCTCGACCCATTTTCATTTTTCTGTTGGATTATTTTGTCCAAGCATTCCCTTGTGGACCTGAATCAGGAGGTGGATGCAGGAAACCTTTTTAACTTTCCTTTACACTGAGCGATCGGAACGTCATTCAACATGTTCACCATTTTCCTCAGAGAATATTTCTTTGATGTTGATGGAAGACAAACAGGCATATAGAGTGAACCTATATTTTGAGTGCGATTGAATCAAAGGGACTGTTTGTGTTCTACTGAGAGATTTTCACATTTCAAATGTCAAAGAACGTAAAATAATAATGGTGAAGAAAAATAATTAATTTTGTCCTTTGAAGGGTTGAATCCTGATGTTAATTAAGCTTATAATTAAATTACTCTTTAACGTGTTTATCGGAGTTTTCCTTCACGAGGACAGAAACTGTGATAAATGAGCAGAAGAAGAAGAAGCAGCTTATATTTGCAAAGACTCGTCTCTTTTTACATTTTTAATGAGAGCATGAAAAGCCCATGTGCTTCTTCCTGTCATCTCTCATTCGATGCAGCGTTAGAACAAGGTCACATGCTGGGAATTTAAAAGCTTCTCACCTCTCATGGCTTTTGTCACGTACAGAATTAATGAGCTATATATACACCATAAATACAATGATCATATTATTAGTTATGTTTAGTGTTTATGAAATGTAATTATGATTAAAGGAGCTTGTTATGAGCAGTTTAACACTCTGCCAATTGGTGGACGTACAACTTTGTTTCGGTGCTAATTAGAAATATGAGCTGCCGGCGCACAACACGCTGAACAGAGTAAAGTATATGTTAACATTTAGTTCAAAGCGTCTACGTTTCTAATTGGAGGCAAAAAGCCTTTTGGCAGCGCTGGAGACTCAAAGTTAATGTGGGAAGTAAAAAGACAATGAAATGTTTTGTAAAACAGATTATTTCACTGTTCATATACGATTCACTGGAAAAATATGATGAGAGCAGCAGTTTGAAGTATTTATTTCAACAAATACTATGAAAACATGTACTTTTATCATTTATTATGATTTTTATTTCCTTACAGAACTATTAGATTGTATATGAAGCATCAAGAAATGAAAATCTCTTGTGGGACAAGCAACAATTAACTGTCTCAGTCCGTTCAAACCTGACTTGTATTTTACAAACAAAGTTATGGCGGTGTGGCCTAGGGGGTAAAGTGGGTGTTCTCCAACAAGAAGGTTGCCGGTTCAATCCCCACTCTCCCCCATCTGCATGCCAAAGTGTCCTTGGCAGTATACTGAACCCTTATTTTGCCCCTCATAAATGATGAGTGAACTAAAAATGTAAGTCGCTCAATCATATTTTTTATTTTAGGTTTCTCTTCATTGTTTTAATTTCTCTACAAAAGACAAATACCTTTAAGCTCCTTTCATTCTCAGATAAACGCTTCCATTCCCAGTTTGCTAAATGTTCTTTACCAACAATGAGCAGAAAGAGATTTTGTGGAAGTGATTTGTTCTATTTGTTGAAAACATTCACTAGAATCCAGGTTTTTCTTTAAGGATATAAGAGCAGATGTGTTTCCTCAGTTTCAGAGCAGAAGGTTATAAATCAATGGAGCGTGACTGTCCCCACACAGAGAAGCATCACTTCCCTTTGATACCATTAAAACCATGACACCATGATGGTCTTAATGGTTCCATATGAGCCTCGGGGGGAGAGGCTGGATTATTTTACGATTGTCTGGGGAAAACATCGTTCAACCACAGTTACATTCCTGATAACCGCTGTGGGCACGATGTCATTAAGCCTGATGTTAGAGTGTGACATGATTTGAAATTGAGTCATTTTCATTGGCTGGGAAAAACACAAACTGATCAGGGTTCACCTCATGAACCGGGAGCAGACAATAAGAGTTTGATAGAAACAGTTGATGGTGAAGATGGGATGGAAATGCAGGTTTTTAGTTTCCCTGAAATAACAAATTTAATCAATCAGACGACAAAGAACAAACGAAATCTGCTCCATCACGTCGGGTTGATTCCCAAAGCTGGGATCCTGCTTCTCATGAAGGGGTGTTCAGCTGCAACATGACACTTCACCACTAGATGTCACTAAGTTCTACACACTGAACCTTTAAGCCTTCAGGGAGCAGAAGCAAATCATTAACATCCACACCACTCACTGCTTCACAGGCTGGAGTCAGTCCTCTGTAAACCTAAATGAAGTGTTTATTATTTTAAACTTAGGACAAGATGGTGAATATTCCTCCTACATCCGAACGCACTCGTTTGATGTTAAGTTGCAGAGCACCAGAAGATGTTAGGAACCACCAGCGAGTGTTAGGGACCACCAGTAGATGTTAGGGACCACCAGTAGATGTTAGGAACCACCAGCGAGTGTTAGGGACCACCAGTTGATGTTAGGGGACCACCAGTGGGTATCAGGGACCATCAGTAGATGTGAGGGATCACCAGCGAGTGTTAGGGACCACTAGAAGATGTTGTGTAACTTGTGTTTGATCCTGTTCATCCCATCACAGCCTCTTCTAAGGCTGAGGTGTAGCTTGAACCTCTTGGGCCCCAGTTGGGATCTTTCCTCCTGATCCAGAGCCGCTGGCTGCAGCGCTCTGCAGGCCCTCATGGTTCTGTAATGGTTGGGGGGCACAGTGGGTGAATTCCCAGTTCTTTGAGCAACCTGCTGGTGAAGGATCATGATGATGATCAGGAAACACTCAAAGGAGAAGCAGCTAATTTTTTAATTGGTGACATAAAGATAGTTTTGTCAAGAGGAGAGCAGCTTTCTTTTTAAATAACTGAATTAGCTTCTATGTGCATAATGGAGTGGATGCACTTATTCCTGGCTCCTGGAGGTGTTATGAATATTTAACGTGATCAAACAGGCGCACAGATCCTCCAGCTGGCAGGTGGACGTGCACAGAGAAAATCAAAACTCAGAAAATACTCTGAGAAACCAGAGAGAACAGCAGCAGGAAGAAAGTGAGCAGGAGCCTGAGCTGAGACAAACAGAGGACTGGACGCACAGGGACACATCAAGGGAGGCAGGGACATGGACACATCAGGGACAGACACACACAAAGAGAGGAGGAGGCACAAGGTCAGAGAAATCAATATAAAACTGGAAATAATAAGAGATCCAGAGATAAAGAAGGCAGGCTGTGAGTGGCAGCTGGACCTTCAGGGCCGAATGGGAAGACTCCCCCGGTTCATTAAAACCAAAGATGAGTGTGGACACATCTCTGGACAGTCGAGGATCCGTCTGACGATCACACACAAACACACACACAACACACAACACTGTGACAACCTGAGAAATGAGAGTCATTATAACTGGAAACCAAAACAGAAGCTGCAGCTACTGACACACAAGGTTTTGTAAACGTGACGGGAATGAGACGGAATAAATGAATCTTTATATACTTCAGGCTGAAGGTTCCACCTGACCTCAGCTGTGAGTCTGACTCTAGGTCAGTTATATACATGAAGAGAGGTTGAGATGTCGGCATGTTACAGACCTGTTGGCTGTGTCATTCTAAACCGCGCCGCTCAGCTTCAGGTGGCAGAAGTCACCTCCACACGTCACACGAGACCGATTCCCTCGACCTTTAAAGACTCGCTGGTCCAAAGCTGGAAATGTGTGTTGATCCCTCTCCATCTTCTTTAACATGTGTGTAACCTCAGAGATCAGCCCGACCTCAGCCTGTAGAAATACTCAAAACAAATCAATGTAAAGAAACGTGAACTCTCAGGCTCATTCATCTTAGAGAAAGGCCGGTTTAGAAACACAGTAGTGGATCTACAGACCACTGGAGGATTCATGAAGCCACTGGACGGATTCTGTCATTTATTGTTGTTTTGGAGAAACAACACTTTTATTGAACTAAAGATAAAATATAATACTTCATCAGCCTCGTGTCTGAGTTCCTCATCTCTCCTCTCGGCCTCATTTCTTTTGTCCACCTGTCGTTGACCCGGCTTCGCTTTCTCTTTCTCATCCGATACGATTTCTTCTTCCTTCTCATTCCTCTTCCCCAGATCTGCATGTGTTTTTATTTGCGATCTAAAAAAACTCTTTGATTACAGGACAAATAGTTTTTATGAAGTTTTACGAGCCGGGTGAAACTTTTCAGACATTCTGAAAAGTACAAGAACAAGTGAATAGACCAGAATGTACCAAAACAAAAGAACAACAACCACATTAACTTATCTACTTAAATATATTTGTGTTCTTAATGGTTCTCAGATATTAGAAACACTTTATTGATGCCTTATTCTCAGTTGTATTGATGCACATCTGAGTCCAGCTGATGGTTCTTCTGTGTCTCATTGTGTTGTTGTCTGTTCTGTTTTAATATGTTCCATTCTCCAAAATGCTGCTCATGGTGGGAACTGTTGGTTTCTCTATAAAATTAAGGTCTCGACCTCGGACTGAATATCTTTCACAACAACGGAGTCTTCATTTAGCCACGCACTTTGTAATCTCGTTTAGATAAGTGCTATACAAATCCAAGTTTTTATTTTGTACAGAAAGTAAAAAGCAAGTTGTTGAAATCGGCCTTTGAATGTAAACACACATACGGTTATGATGGAAGTTTCAGTTTCCACAGGGGGAATCAGAAAACCCAAATTCCTCCTCGTTCATACTGGTTCAGCAGATGATGAGTGGGAGTTTCCCTCCTGGAGGCTGAGCAGGGTCATCTCAGGATTTTACTTTTTGCTTTAATATTTAATATTGAGAGTTTCTACTCAAGCTTCAGGATTAGTTCAATTGTGCTCCAGGGTCTGGTATGAGTATTTAACTTTTGTTTCATTTCAAAATCAAATTATACTCCTATGTTTTCCAAAGTTGTGGGAGAAAATAAGAATCCGGAGACACGGGTCTGTTCTCATTGAGTCGAGTTTCGTTTGTAATCTGTAGCTGCTGTTCTCTCTGATACAACAACACAACAACACAACAACACAACAATATCGCAGCAGTAGTTGGTAGTGGCCATATTAATTCTATTAATACCTAATATGGCCCCAGCTTCCTGCAAACAAAGGATAAGTGGATAATTGATGGATTTGGACAAAAGGTCATAATCAATAAGCCGATAATTGAAAAAATACTTTTAGAGAAGGTTTGTTTATTTCTCAGCACGATGTCACAAACTGAGGAAAGAAGCAGTTTAATAATTTACTAATTTCCCAGGAAATATCTCAGGGATCTTTATGAAATGAATCAGAGGTATTTAAGGAGCTGATATTTATGTGTGTGAAATTGATTGAATTAATGGAGGTGTGGGATGTGGGCGGAGGAACGAGCTTCATCAGTTTCCTGTTGTCGCACAGAACTCATCAACACATGCATCATAATTATAGTTAATGTAATTTTTCCGTGTTTGATTCAATCACACTCACAGTATAATTGCTTTTGTAATTTTCGACTAATTTGCATCAGCAGCATCTTTGTAAGAACATGTCTGGTTTTAATCAGCATAACAAAGAACCATCTTTTATGATGAGTCACTTTTTTATAATGCTCACAATTAGACAGAAAATTATCTTATTTTGAATATTAACAAATTCAAACACAACTGCCGTCTTTGTCCTGATCCTTAGTGCGTAAGAGTGTTCGTATCTTAAACATGTGGGACATTAAGTTGGACGTATGTTCAGGAGTCCAGATGCATTCACACACAACACAGCTGAGATAAAAGGAGAATTCACACTAAGAGATGAGAGAAATTCACAAACAGTCAAATGTGTGCACGTTATTTTTCCATGTGTTAGTTATTTAAACTTCATTTGCATAAGAGTCATTGCTTCCAGAGCTGATTCACGTTTTGTTTTCACATTTCTTTGAATAATTAATGAACACAAACTTCAACAAAACCGATCAAAAGGTGCCGAGGTCCTCAGAAGTGAAATGTTGTGTGGAGGTAAAAACCAGAAGCAGCTGCACGAGAACTCAGGCAAAATGAAATATGAGGGTCTGAGAGAGGCCGTGAGAATCTGAGGAGCTCATTCTCACTTGTCTCCTGAAGCAGCTGGAATAACCTTCATCCTTCTTCTCCCCCTTGTGTCCCTCAGGTTACGCTCCGGTCACTGGGATGTGTCACCCTGTCCGGAGTTGCACCCTCAACCACGAAGACGGCTTCTCCTCTGCCTTCGTCGTGGCCCACGAGACGGGACATGTGTAAGCTCCTCTTCTTCTCTCCTTCCTCCTGCTCTGTGCTCCTCCTCCTCCTCCTCCTCCTCCTCCTCCTCCTCCTCCTCCTCCTCCTCCTCCTCCTCCCAGAGACACTGACACGTGGTGCAAAGGGGGATTATCGTCCTTAAGCCCACAGCTGCACATGTTTAGTGATCGTCTTCCAGGGTCTTTGTTTCCTCTGTGATCTCGATGATAAGCGACTCCGGGGACCTTTAAGGACGCCGGCCTCCAGCGCCCTGACAGCCGGCGTGTTAGCCTTATTGAATTTCATGGTTTGTTTGCTGAGCGCGTGTCCAGCAGCACGAGGAGTCGACCACTGTTTGTTATCGTGTCTCTTTCCCCCGTCACCGCGGGTCGTCCACATGAAACCACAGCAGGGGGAACCCACTGCCTCCTGCACACAAGGAGCACCGGTGATATCATGAACACGTAGTGAGGGACGAGTCCAGCGTCACTGAGTGTCCCCAGGGAGCCACATCCAGTCAGATCACACAGCTTGTTGAATAGGGATTAACCCACATGGCGTCTGGACCTACGACCCATAGAGAGACAAGAGAGAGCAAAGACAAACCTCCAGCTCCTGAGATGAAGGGAACTGATTCAGTCTGTGAAACCAGGAGACAGAGTCCAGACCCAGATATCTGCTGTCTGCACCACTAGGCCCCCAAATACGAGTCTGAGCTTCAGAGGCTGATTCATCATCAGGCGCTAAACCGAGATTAAAACTGAATCCTCAGAAACATCAACACTCGGCGATAAGAACGACCTAAAACTGACAATTTCCCTATTGTGGACTTATCGTGGATTGATTATCATATCTTATTATGACAGAAAACCGTCTCAGAAACATTTAGTTCAACTTTTTAGATCTGTTCCATGTTCCATCCACCATTACAGAGGAGGCGGGGCTTGTGACCTGAAGGCCTGCCAGCCACCAGGGGCGATAGAAGTGCTTTGGCGTCACTTTCTGGTTCCGTCGTGTTTTTATTACATGCTCATTATGAGAGAACAACTATTCATTCAGTATCTCATACTTTGGGATCGGTGGCCTTTAGAGAGAGTTGGAGAAATATTTCAGATTTCCTCTGAATTATTTATTTTCTTGAAAAGGTTCCTCTGTCTAATGAACGATCACATCTGCTGTGTTTGATTCTACAGATTCAACCTTTGAAAGAAAAGCTTAGTGGGAACAACAGGCGTCAGAGAGAAAATCATTTGAATGTTGAGGACCACCAACAAGGACGTTTGTAGTTTTATCAACTGTCAGCAGCCACTGGTTCAGAGGGAAACTCGGTCTTTAAACTGGTTGATGCCAGGATGACAGAGAATTGGTGCTTATGATGCAACACCAGATAACAGCACATGTGAGGTTGTGTTGCTCTGGGTTTTAAAATGTTCCTACTTCAGCTGAAACCTGTTGTTTTAACTGTTGCTGAAAATCGGAAATGACTTGGTCGCAGGCTGGTGTTGTAGAGGAAAAGAGACGCCATGGAAACAGTGACCAGCTGAGAGAGGAGGTAACCATCCTGCTGAAAGTCTCCTGGAGCGAGACATCACAGACTGAGACGTGTCAGTTGATGCTCTGCAGCTGAGTCTGGAGACGAGAGAGAGACGAGGCTTCGTCTTCAGGGAGACACTGACTCTGCCGTTAAAAAGGAAATGCTTCCAGTGAGAGACACACGTCACACGTCAGCTCCACAGACACACACTCTCAGTCAGTTAACTCCTAATGAGGACGGAAGGTAAACTAATAGAATAATGATAACGATAATTGAAACCGGGGACATTGCTCTGCTTGATTAGCATCTTGACTCCGTGGAGCGGGACATTTACAAAGTCACGACTGTTCAGCACAATTATGGAAAAATGATTCCAGCGAGACGGGCGATGGGTCCGAGTCGGCCTCTTCCAATGTGCGTCAGCCGGCTGATTGCATCATCGTGTGTGAGTCTGTGTGTTAGGAGCATGTGGAGGATCTTAAACTGTGAGAGAATTCAATCAAGGAAACGATTCCACTGATGTGAAACAGAACAAAGAGTCTGTGTGAGTCCTGGAACACACACCACGGGTGGGGATGTACTTCCTGCAGTGTTGTCGTCTAACACAGTGTCGGTCATTACTGGTCAGTGTGTCGGGGGTGGTGTGTGGCTGTGGTGAACATAAGAGCTGGGTCACCTGACACTTTCTGACCAATCACAACACACAAGCTGTTCCGTTGAAGAAAGATCTGACTGGAAAACTACATTTAATCATTTTAGGCAATTTACTCTTTTAAATTCACGGATAAAAGGCTAGAATTACAATAGAATTACAATTAGAAGAAAAATAATTATTAATTGAAGGAGGTTAAATGTAACATTTGAATTGCAGATGTGTTTCCGGCCTCCTGTGAAGGTCTGTGAGACCCTGAGGCTTTTCCACAGGGTCGACGTGAGGCTCAGGCGTTTTTAAATGAATCTGAGCTGCACACAGACCTTGTGTTTGATTTGTCGAGTCTCTGTCTGTTTCAGCTCGTCTGTAGTTTCCTCCACTCAAACTCCTGCTGCTGAATGGACATGCTTTACCCTCTTCCATTCCTCTCTGGATATTCCTCTGCTGCTGGTTCTGCTTGTTAACTCCCTGTGTCTCTGAAACAGAAACGTGCACGCTGCTCTCAAAGCTCCAACTCGTTGCTTTTCACCTTCCTCATGTTAAGTTATTCATAATCAGCAGTGGTGCACATCTGTTTGCCCATGAGTGATGTATCTATTTCAAACCGGCTCTCGTCCTCGTCCAGGGGCGTGCACGTCCGCTCTTTGGTTTTAATGAACCCGTTGGCGAGATGAAGAACTTTTATTAATACGACTCGTCAGAGATGGCGTGCAGTGTCTGTCAGGAGGAGAGAGAGTCTCTCATCCTCCTCTGGTAACTAAAGGAATCCCGTGACCACAGATAGAGGAAACGTGGATATAATAAGATGGTGGTATCGCACTTTAAAAACTCCCTTCACATCCAGAGGATACTGAGACACATCATCATGCTGCCTGAGTGGAGCATTAAAGCCAGCAGAGACCCGGCAGCCTTCTCACCGGGTCTTTGTTGCAGCGGAAACAGGATATTGATTAATTCAGCACAAAAGAAACATGGTGCCACAGAAGAAATGCAGCAGGAAAAGCAACAAAGAGGGAATCAGGAACAAGATGTTTCAGACTCACTCACCCACACCGGCAAACTGACAGCTGGGCGTGCAGTGCCTTTCTGAAGCCTCCTGATCGGCAGCTTATTCCACTTGTTTCAAATTGATGTATTAGAATGTTCTGCTTTGTCTGAGGGAAGCTTCCGTTTAACTTCTGAATCTCACACAGGAGGAAAACCAAAGAACCGGCCACAGCAAAGCTTCAGGTGCTGTGTGTGTATAGTAAACCTGGGGGAAGTGCTGTGTTAGCAGATCAGCTGCTTGTAACCAGTAAAGTCTGAGTTTCCTGTCTTATCCTGCTGACAAACATATATTTATAAAGCTCCGCTCACACACAGAGGAAATACAGGAGCGCAAACATTAACAATTAGGCTAAAGGCACTTTTAAATTAAAAGCCTGAAAAGCTGCTGTAGCACCTCAACATTTCCTCATGACAATAACTGGGAAATACGTTATCAACACCTCATCTGCTGAAACGAGTATTTATAGATGCTTGGTGCCAACGTGACATTCAGAGCAAGGACAACCGCCTGTACACTGGTGCACAAAACAACACAACAGCCTGTACACTGGTGCACAAACAACACAACCGCTGTACACTGGTGCACAAACAACACAACAGCCTGTACACGGGTGCACAAACAACACACCAGCCTATATACGGGTGCATGAACAAAACAACAGCCTGTACACTGGTGCATAAACAACACAACAGCCTGTACACTGGTGCACAGACAACACAACAGCCTGTACACTGGTGCACAGACAACACAACAGCCTGTATACTGGTGCAAGTAAAAACATATCAATAATAGTTTTTTTAGTCGTACTGAAAAGTCAGTGTCACATTCTTTTTTATTATGTTTTTTAATCATCTGAAATAATTTACCAGCTTTCCATTAAACAAAGATCAGCACAAGTTAATGTGATATTATAATATGTTTCAAAGTGTACTGACCAAACAGTTCTATAATATTTATCTTTCACGCTTTATCATTTCTGAACGTAAGCAGATTTTATCCTATACATCGAAATAGTGCTGCTGCAGAGACTTGTGTTCGTTTAGGTCAGGAAGTCGAGATGTTACCCACAATGCAGTGCGTCAGCTACAGATCATCTCTTTAATCTCGAGCTGTCAACACGTCGTGCTCCTGCTGTAGCTCATTAACGTCTTAATATGATTATGATCACGCAGCTGCAGTGATGACATGTGGCTCAGAACGTCCAGAAGAACACGCTAGAGAAGACGGACGATATCGGGTTCAGATTTTTCTCTGCTGGGTCAGACTTGGACCAGTGCTTCTCCCAGTGCCTCTCCAGTGCCTCTCCAGTGCCTCTCCCAGTGCCTCTCCCAGTGCCTCTCCCAGTGCCTCTCCCAGTGCTTCTCCCAGTGCCTCTCCCAGTGCCTCTCCCAGTGCCTCTCACCAGTGCTTCTCAGTGCTCTCCCAGTGCCTCTCCAGTGCCTCTCTCCAGTGCTTCTCCCAGTGCTTCTCCCGTGCTCTCCCAGTGCTTCTCTCCAGTGCCTCTCCCAGTGCCTCTCCCAGTGCCTCTCCCAGTGCTTCTCCAGTGCTTCTCCCAGTGCCTCTCCCAGTGCCTCTCCCAGTGCCTCTCCAGTGCTTCTCCCAGTGCTTCTCCCAGTGCCTCTCCCAGTGCCTCTCCCAGTGCCTCTCCCAGTGCTTCTCCAGTGCCTCTCCCAGTGCCTCTCCCAGTGCTTCTCCCAGTGCTTCTCAGTGCCTCTCCCAGTGCCTCTCCCAGTGCTTCTCCCAGTGCTTCTCCAGTGCTTCTCCCAGTGCTTCTCCAGTGCTTCTCCCAGTGCTCCTGTTAGATTTCAACTGGCGTGAGGAGCAGAACCATCTGGCCCGGTTCTCATTACGCCAAATACCAGATGTCCTGACCTGCGCTAGTTGCCACTAATTTAAATGTTTTAGGGAAGTTTGCAGAAAGTTTTTTGTTATTAATGATTTATTCAATTGCACGAAATCTAAATCTTCTCATTTCACTTTCTCGGCTCTATATCAGGAATCATTAATAACCATCTGCTCGAGACTTCAGAGAAGTCACCAGCACTCTCTGGGTCGCCAAAGAAAAAGTTTTTAAAAAGTTAGGCTCGACTCACATATATTATGTTTCATATTATTATGAGGTGGTTGAGGTCTGTAATGAGTCACCATGAACTCCGGTCTGTTGAATACCTGAAGCTGGAAATTACAAACAATCAAACGACTTGGATAAATGCAATATTAAATGAACAATGAAGATAATGATTCACAAAAGGTCGCTGCATCCGCCGGTGACAGTTTCCACTGGTGTCCGTGAGGTGATGATGTGAGTTCAGGTTTCAGTTCATTAGAGATTTAAATGTCAGACGGAGAGAACGAGCTGGAAGAATCGGTTCGTTGCAGGAACCCTCATAACTGAACCTGTCTTTCGTGGGTTTAAGTGAATTCTGATGTGTCCGCCCAGTTGGTTTGGAAAGCACACCAGTGATCTGTGCATGGATTCTGCTGTGCGATGATTATTAAAAGAGGGATTCCAGTGCTGTTCGACCCCCGGCCTGTGTTTATAGACCTGTCTCGCTTCAGTTGATTGACTCTGTCGGCTACGATTGGATCTCACGAGGCGACGGTGACAGGAAGTGTTTATCACCATTAAAAGGCTCATATTGTTATTCAGGGTCTAAGTTGAGACAGGACGTCCCCTGACGGTGGAGCTGAGATCCATTCAGACTCTGGAATGAGCCGTGAGTCTCAGACAGGCTCAACTGGTGCCGTGTGTGTTCAGCTTGGAGTTTCTGATCAGGAACAGAGACGAGGATTCTCATTGGATTCCATTTTAATATCCGCAGTTTGTCAAAGATCGTGCCGGTGCAGGGGACAACAACAACAACGAACAAAGCCCCATGCCGTCCTTCTGACAAAAGCCTCCTAATTATTAGGTTCGGTTGAAGATGAGAAAAATTTCTTAAAAACCTCAGGTGGCAACAAAGTAGAAGCTCTCATCTCCACCAACGTACAAAACACCCTGTAAGTTCAATTAAGCCTCATAAACAAACCAACAGATCAATACAGATAAATTAATTATTCCTCTGTTGAGTAAGAAAAGCTCATTATCCTCCGAGTTTTTTTCCTTCAGGAGACTGGATCTGCTTTGTTTCTTCAACTTCTCATCCAAGAGGCTTCTTCAGTTCTCACGAGGTTCCCCCGGGAGGATTCAACGCATCGTTAAACCACAGCTCCAGACAAACAGGTCAGTACCTGTCAGAGTTTAGAACCTGGATACCATCCCACGTGGCCTACTTGGATGAGATATGATATAAGAAACAAATACAAATCCAATCGCCTGAAAATCTTCACAGATCTCCCTCAATGAAAAGAAATTCCGGATCCTTCTCGTCTGAATGTTCCATCTTCCACCAGGTTTCATTGATGAAGGGAAAATGGGAATTTGCTCTGAAAGACTCTCTTGAAGGTCATATTTTCATATAATGAACTAAAAGTCATGGTCAGGAAACGTGGAGGACAAGAGGAGTGGAAGAAAGAGGGCTGATAATAACTGTGACGTTTACACATGGAGAGCTGCTGCTGTTATTCTTCATGTGCTGTGGAGTTGAACCGATGTGAATCTAACCTAACCCTAACCCTGTCATTTTTACTGAACTCTTCTCTTCTGTCCTGGGGGGCAGGCTGGGCATGGAGCACGACGGCCAGAACCGCTGCGGGGACGAAACCACCATGGGGAGCGTGATGGCTCCACTGGTGCAGGCGGCCTTCCATCGATACCACTGGTCCATGTGCACGGGCAGGAGCTGAAGCGGTACATCCAGTGAGTTCATGCACACGCACACACTTCTGCTGCCCCCCCCCCCCCCCTCCCACACACACACATCAGCTCTCTCACTCGCTCCGAGGGAATCGATCCCTGTCACAGGATGTTTGCTGGAGCGCGAGTCGAGCTCCTGACTGTTGTGTGAGCCGCGGCAGCTTTCAATCAATAACCATACTTTGCACTGTGTTGCTGTTTTAGAGCGAGTGGATCTCTTTCAGTGGAAAATCTATATTCAGTATGGAAAGTGTAGCTGCACAATGATATGGTGAGGTCGCACACGTGAACGCTTGGGTCCTGAGAGGAAGCTGCTGTGACATGTGAGCATCACTGAACTCCTGCGTGTGCAGAACTCTGCTGGAGCAGGGACACGTGTCACTAGTGATATCCTTCTATGTATAATCATATCAATAACTCAGATGGGTTGATTGCTCACTCTAGAGCTGAAGTCATTTGATGAATTCAGATGCCTTTCACTTTAAGGTTGTGAAGCCACTTCAACTATTCACAGATTGATATAAACAGGAGAGATATAGTTTTGATTGTGAACTTTACAATATGTGCAACAACGTACAAGTAAAGTGTTATTAAAACCTGAATTCAGAATATATTAGGAACCACACGTGGACTGTACTGTCCTATAAATCACTGTCCCTCGGATGTTTCTCTGGAAATGATGCACAAACCTTTTCTTCTCTGTTTCCTTTCCAGCACATACGACAGCTCTCCTGGACGACTCACTATCAAACACGAGCATGCCCCAGCTCTGCCCTGACAGCTCCCCGCATCAACTACTCCTATGGTACGAGCAGCTGTCGCTTTGACTTCGGAGTGGGATACAAGATCACGTGCACCTCAGGTGCGAGAACGGTGGGTTCTGTGGAGCAGTGGCTCCTCCCTGATGATCTCCTCGTTTCTCATGGCTCTTTAAGAAGAGAGGGCCTGAGATGAGTCTCAGACAGAATAGAAGTCTGTTGATGCTTTGAGAGGAAGACGTGCAGAGATGGTAAATGAAAGTCATATCCACAGTACTTCCGTATGATACTCGATCTACACTAGCTACCGGATTCAGACTCTTAGACTTTAAATCAAGGTAGACATTTCTTCCTTTCAAGGAGCGTTTTGAGCTTCAGTGCTTTC